>JAHBCN010023750.1:0-12340 GCA_019359885.1 Listronotus oregonensis | reverse complement strand
GGGGGAATAAATTTTTTAAAATTTTAGAAATGTTTTTTTTTTTTAAACTTAATATCTTAAAACCCAAAAAGGGAAAGCCCAAATTTTAAATTAAAATTTTGATAAAATACTTTTTTTATATAAATTATAGAACTAGTAAAAGGGAACGTCTTTTTTATTAAAAAGGCAAAATTATACATATCTAATTTTCCCATTTATTGTTTAGATCACCTTTTGTTACAGATTTATTATAATTATTTTTTTTTTTGATTTGTAAAAAAAAAATGTTTTTTTAATTTATAAATCTCTTGTTTGTTTAAATTATTTCTTTGCCGGGGTTTCCTGCCTACTTGGCGCACTGTACCGGGTAAGTCAACGTTGCGCGGAGTACTTTATGCCTTGAAGATAAAATTTGTTGAAAATGGGCTTTTGTAGAAAGGTATGGTGGAATATTCTGCATTTTTTAAAAAATTTTTTTCATTTATACAGGGTGCCCCAAAAAAAGTAGGATGCAATAAAGTTAGATTTTTTAAAATTATATATATATATATATATATATATATATATATATATATATATATATATATATATATATATATATATATATATATATATATATATATATATATATATATATATATATATATATATATATATCTGTACCAGAGAGGTAAACAGTCGTAACTCCATTTTTACCCGTTACGGAGTTAATACCATTTTCGGACTGAACTTCTTCGATTTTTTGTTATGCTAAAATATGGTAAGTCCCGCGTTGTTGGTTGCCTGTATTTTTAGTTTTGAAAATGTAGTATCTCCATATCAGTGGGGTAAAAAACGTATCTCCAGACACACGTTTCACTACGTCCAGTTTCGCCACAGGTAAACAGTAAGTCCGCGGAACGTGGTACCGGCATAGTGCTCTTAGTTAATTACTAATATTTTAGTGCTCAAAACCCACTGAACGTCGCAAACCCAAAGACAACAGTAAAATTGGAAAAAAAACAGACTATTAACTACTTGTAAAACCTATATTTTAAACACTTTTGGAATTTCGGAAACCGTAGTTCGAAATTCTTTAAAAAATTACACTGCCGGTGGCTTTGTTTCGACGGATATGAGAGGGCGACATGTGCCACCCAACAAACTACCAGAGGAAGTTCTTAATGGAGTAAGAGCACATATAAAATCCTTTCCATCTCCTACTACTCTTGTGAAAAAGTAAAAGACAATATTTAGGGCCAAAACTAAGCAGAGAAAAAATGTACAAGTTGTATTTAGCTAAATGTAAGAGGACCACATTCCCAAACATCAAATAGCCAAGCTTGTTTTATGTTTTAATACAGAATTTAATTTGTCGTTTAAAAAACCTTCAGCTGATACTTGCGATAAATGTGACAGCTTTATCTTAAGACTTAAAGATTCTCAAAGTAGTAAAAAAACAGCCATCCAGCAAGAATATGAAAATCATTTGAAGGAAGCAGATTTGCGATACAAAATCAAGAGAAATGACAAAGAACAGAGCAAGAATTTAGTATTGGCAGTATTAAGGTTATAATGTTAGATCTTTATAAATATCTTCCCACCCCGTACCTCTCAAATAATCAAAGCTTTTATTACTTAAAGCTCTGGACTTTAAATCTGACTATTTATGACTCAACAAATAATTTGTCCTACTGCTTAGTATGGGATGAATCCGAAGCTGGAAGAGGGGGCAACGAAATCGCATCAGCACTAATTAAATGGACAGAAAGTGTTCTTGCTGGATCTACCGTAGAACACTTAATTATTTGGTCCGACAACTGCCCCAGCCAGAACCGCAATATTATTATGAAGCTTAGTTATCTGTGGCTACTAAAAATTTGTCCAAACTTAAAAATTGTCGAACACAAATTTTTACTAAGAGGTCATACACACATGGAAGCTGATCACGTACACGCTCTTATTGAAAGGCTTTAAAAAAGCAACCAACCATGGAAATATGCACTCCTTGGGACTGGCAACAATTAATAAGGTTCACAGGCGCAACTGTCATAAAACTAGATATTTCTGATTTTAAACATGTTGACTACTTGTATAGTCAACCTAACGCTCCTTTTATTAATAAGAAGAAAAATACTGAAAAACAAGACTTTTTGATATCTAACGTTGTAAATTTTCAAGTTAAAGTTGATCATCCTAGTACTATATTTTACAAATTGAAATTTAACGATGAAGAGTTTAAAACTTTAATAGTAACCAGATCTGTTCGCCACTGCCCGATGAATTACCTATTCTGCGCAGTAACTTAAAGGGAATAACAAAGAAAAAACATGATTTTTTAATAAAAAGTTTGGAGTGGGTTCCTAAGCAATTTCATATATTTTTTTAAATCTTCTGATTTGTAAAGCAAAAGGCCAAATTAGTTCCGATGAAGAAGATAGCGATTGATTTTTTGTCTTCTATGAATTTCAATTTGTTTGTTTAATACATTTTTTAAATAAAACATTTTCTTGTAAATAATTTCATGTGCATTAATAATGTTAACGTAAAGCAATAAAATTGGTTGTGCAACATATAGCTTAAATGGTTAAGATTACCTGTTTTTTCAGATAGGGGTAAAAAGTCGTAAGTCCAAAATTGAGATACAGGTAAATTCAAATAAATTAGTAATAGTGGTTAATAAAAACCCTGGTAACGTTAAGTTAAATACCCCAATAACACTTTGGTACAATGTAGAATAATCACTCAAATTTTAAAGTGAATTAACGTAACAACTTGTTTTTAATATTACTCAACTATTCCTTTTATGGACATACTATTGTTTACCTCTGGTACAGAAATAATATATATATATATATATATATATATATATATATATATATATATATATATATATATATATATATATATATATATATATATATATATATATATATATATATATTTGAATGTATTTTTGAATTGTACGTGTAATTTCATAACTTTTTTATTATAGGTTTTATACACGAACAATTTATAGTTTTCAGATAATTCGAGTTATTATGAAAATTTAGCGCATTTAAGCATCTGTTTACTATAAAAATACTACTTTAATTTTGTCTCTAAGCGTTTCGTAACTTGTGTTCTTAGTAAACAAGGTTTAAAAAACATACTCACATGAAATATTTAAAATCTTATTAACAGGGTGTTCTCTGTTTCGGTCCAAAATCAGAAAATTTCTAATTGAAAAATCTCACTTTTTTCAAATGGAACACCCTATATATTTTAATGTCATCTTACAGCTCGTCAAAAATAATTAAAGATATTGTATCCTTATTCCTAATAGTTTTCGAAATATTTTCATTTTTCCGAATTTTCTGTTCTCGTTATAGAATCTTTTGTCAATATATCCCAGTGGCCATGGAAAACAAATGAAAATAATGTCATGATACTGGATGACATTAACAATTAAATTAGATCAGTTTTCAAGTTAGGCGTTTTTACTGTAGTTTAATGTTCTGTTACTTATACTCAAAATGATTTTTTCCAAAGAAGAACTAATTGATATGATTTATGTTTTGGGCGCGGTAGATAAAAATTGTCTTTTGGCTGAAAGATTATACAGAGCGAATTATCAGAGCGGCGAACACCTAGTCCTCGGAGTTTTCAAAATTTAATGGAACGTTTTAATTCAACCGGAAGTGTGGAACATTGAAAACGTAAAGTTGTTAATAAAATAGCTACAAATAATAAAAGAACTCAAAATATTGTTACAAGTTCAGGAGAATCCTCAAAGTCCTAGTCGTAGATTAGCCGCACTGTGTGATACGTCACAGTCTACAGCAAACCGACCAACGCGCAAGTTTAAATACCATCCGTATCATATTGGGTTACATCAGGAACTTCACGATGAAGATTTTCAAAGGCGCGTAACTTACTGCCTGTGGTTGCGTGGCCAAATTGAAGGAAAATGAAATGTTTAAAAAGTTTTAATGTATACCGATGAGGCTTCATTTATGGTGCTAGTAGTGTATGGCCCCACTTGGTCGTGGGAACTTTTTTTGGCGCGACTACCGCAAGACCTACTAGCATCTATGACGTCATTATTTAGGAATCTTGGGCTAGCTATATTTTAAGGTATTGCGCATGCGTGTCATCTGTCACCTGTCACCTGTCAAATGTCACCTGTCAACTGTCACCTGTCACCTGTCAACTGTCAAATGTCAAATATTTAGGAATCTTAGGCTAACTATATTTTAAGGTATTACGTCACATCTGGGGCCCCACACCTCCCAGACCTGGGGCCCTAAGCGTGGGGCACTTCACCATCTATGTAATTATTAATCTTAACCTAACTATATTTATGTCACCTGTCAAATCCACGTTGTGATGACATCACTATTTTGAAAATAAATAAAAAAACCTAGCAGGATTCGAACCAACTAGCGCCTCGTCCTATTGCTTCTGGTTCCAGCGCCTAACCCATTCGTCCACAAAGGTATATTAAATAGTATTGGTTAAATTGTGTACAGTAGAAGACATAATTAGGAATCTTAGGCTACTACTATTTTAGAGCACTGTGCATGTGTTAAAAAAATGGCGCCTGTCACCTGTCAAATGTCAGCTGTCAACTGTCATATTTCGCGAACCACGTGACTTGGAACCTGCTTACGTGTATGAGAGATATCTTAGGGTCTTACGCAAGCGTTAAAAAAAAATGGCGTCTGTCACCCGTCAAAGTCCCTGTCACCTGTCATATTTCGCGAACCACGTGACTTAGAACCTGCATACGTGGATGAGACATAATTAAGGGTCCTACGCATGCGTTAAAATAATGGTGTCTGTCAAATGTCACTTGTCAAACGCCAAATGTCAAACCTAACATGTGGGGGCCCCCCACGCTTAAGCACCAGGCTTGGGGCTTAGACGTGGGGTGAAGAGTCTTATTATTATATTAATCTTACAATTTTGAATGGTAAATAATAAAACACATTGTATATATTAAATTAATTTATTTAAACCACATATACAGGGTGAATTAGGCTACATTTAATTTGCTACTAACATTACATAAAATTACAATACTACGTTCTACTAACTATACTTAACCTAAAATTACAATTATCTCTATGTAAGGAAAAATATATTTATTAAATCTTTCTTACAGATCCTATTAATGGTAAATATCTAACAAGTTTATCATGAATAATTAAACAGTAGGCACTGGTGTTAGCGGGAAAGTTTTCTTTTGTTTCAATCTCTAGTCTTACATCAATAATACCAGAATTTAATATTTCATTCTGTCTTGAACAATCAATTACAATTAGAGGCGCATACTTTTTTAAAGTTTTTGGGAGTAAAAAGTGGTTCGTTTTCTTTTCTCGTAGTAGCTCTCTTGAAATTCGGAATACATTTCATAAAGAGTAGCTATTAATCCTCTTGAAATCTCCAAATTTAAATTATCATACGGATAAAATTCGAATTTAAATAAAGCTTTTACATTTGATACATTACAATGATCAAATAGCTACTGTTTTTGTTGAATTTATCCTTTCGGGATGTTTGAAAACCTAAAATTATCCATCTGGGCCTTTCCAGCTGCACCGAAGTCTTTATATTCCAGGTAAGTTGTTTTCCAGTTGGAACTGATGGATGTTTTGTGAGTTCCCAGCTTCTAAAACCGATATCCAATTCGGTTCCATTTTCAATAAGTTTTAAAAGCTCTATCCGTTCAACATCAGATACTGTAATATGTGAAGCCTCCAAACAATCTTATCAATAGTAACTACTACATTTTCTGCATCAGCCGTATTAATAATAGCATTAATGTCAGAAGGGCTTCTTACTAACACCAATTCGTGCTTAACATTGGTCTTCAACCCAAACCTAGTAGGGTTTTTTACGGCACACAAAATTAAACTTCCAGTGGTCGGGTCAACGTTATCGCAAGTAAATTCATCATCAATACTCCAACCAGCATTTTTATATTTATTTAATTCGTTAGCATTGTAAAAATATATCCTTTCATGGTTGCTGCTTTTTTCCAGGATATCTAATCGATTAATCTTTCCACCAATTTCAAGACGAATTTCTTCAAAGAAGTGGCCGAAAAGTTGTTTACAAGTTTCGCTGTGTTTGAAACGAAACATCAACTCCTTTTAAAAGTCTTCCTTCTAGATAAATATGGCTCCCCAAAAGGGAAGTGTATATATCGGTTTGCTGTACCGGTATTTGAATTTCGTCATTATTTTTAAAAGAGTTAGTGTGGCAAATGACTATGTCTCTCAATTTTTGTTATAGAGTTATCAAAGTTTAGAGGGTCCGTCACATTTAAAATTATTTTAAATTCTTTACAATTAAGCCTAGAGATTCAAGAAACTTTTTATTTTCTGTGTTAGGCTCTTTTTAGTTTTTAACAATTGTTCAAAATCAGCAATTTTCTTGGAGTTATATTTAATAACCATACAGTCTGTCTGTGCAGCAGTTTGTAATATACTGATAAACCCGACACAAAACGTTTGCCTAAATAGATTTTCTTAAATGCATTCTTACAGTAAAATTTCTCCTCTAAATTAACCAATTCCCCCTCTTGATCGATCAGTTTCAATACAATGTTGTCTATAACTCTTGTAGATACCGGCATATAAATCACATTTCGAGGAATTTCTATTATTTTAAAACCAGCCGGTACTGATGGTGAAAATTCATGTATTGTATGAACAAGCTTATTATTGTGATAAGCCCCTGTAACAATATTACTTAATCGCATTAATTTTTAAAATATTTACGGGGTTTGAGATACAAGTTTAATATTGGGCTGTAGCAAAATATTATGAAATCTAACAATTTTCCAATAGAATTTTTCTTAGTAAAGTCAACTGTTTTGAGAACATTCAAGCTCACACTTGAGCGTATTTACATTGCCCTTTAGACTTAGGGTCCCAATTAAATTTCTTTTTTTTCATTTTTGTCCGAATCATTTATTGCAGTTATTTCGTACGATCCAGTGGGGATTTCAAAGTAATATCACCAACATAAAATTTATTTTTTTGGTTTATCAATATTGGGAATAGTATTAACAGTTTCTAAACTAATCAGACCAAGTTCATACTGGCTAGTTTCATCTCTCAGATCAAGGGGGGAGTATATTGGCTTTTAAAATTGAACTGTTACCACTCAAACTAGAGGTATGCATGATGACTCAGTTAAGACTGAAGATATATTCTGTATTTATATGTATTTATAAGGCTTCAAATATAGACCTAGACCACCCTTGTAAGGCCCTAAATATAAACCGTTTCCAGTTTTCCCAAGAGCTATGGATTCCATTGTTTCGTTATGTCGCTGAGACTCCTTCAACTTGGCTGCAGCATTCCTGCTTGCCCACACGTTTTCCCCGCAGTTCCTTGCTAAGAGGCCAATTGCGCTTAAACCGGCAAAAGTGGTACTAAAATGGTAGAAAACCTCCGATTTTGGGGAGAGGCACAATGCCTGTAGGATGAACTTTTTCCACACCAGTAAATGCTTTTAAAGCTACTTCAACAGCTGATGTGAGGTCCTTTTGGTTTTTCAGCATACAGTGCATCCCTCGCTTTATGAAAAGCAGTCATAAAAAGAATACCTTTGCCTCTTCGAGCAGTGGTTTTCTTGTTTGATTTCTTTTTAAACTTCGATGTCTCACAATCAAACTCTTTAGTAATACTAACTGTTATAAGATTATTAACTAATATATATCAGCTTCTCTATACTCTGTAGTCATTGTACATCAACCAGTCATTACGATAAACGCATCTAGGACGCTACTTGGAAAAAGGGATCCTTGGCTAATAAAAATATATAATTTAGAAAAACAGGGCTGTTATTTGAAAATACAGGGCTGTTATTTGGAAATACAGTGCTGTTATTTAAAATACGGGCTGTTTTTGAAAATACAGGGCTGTTATTTAAAATACAGGGCTGTTATTTGGAAAAAAAAGGGCTGTTATTTAAAATACAGGGCTGTTATTTGGAAAAAACAGGGCTGTTATTTAAAATACAGGGCTGTTATTTGAAAATACAGGGCTGTTATTTAAAATACAGGGCTGTTATTTGGAAAAACAGGGCTGTTATTTAAAATACAGGGCTGTTATTTGGAAAAACAGGGCTGTTATTTGAAAATACAGGGCTGTTATTTAAAATACAGTGCTGTTATTTAAAATACAGGGCTGTTATTTAAAAACAGTGCTGTTATTTGGAAATACAGTGCCGTTTTTGGAAATACAGTCCGTTATTTGGGGGGGGTAAGGGGAAGAGGGACTGTTGCTGGGAAGAAATTATTAACACTTATACCTTAATAATTTAAAAGAAGGGTTCTGTAGCCATGGATTTAAACAAGCGATAAGGATGTTAAACGTAGAATAATTGAAGCTTCCAATAGTATTCGTAAAAAATATTTGGATTTAAAAGGGAATTGGGTGAGCAAGCCGAGGTGCAATTTAAAGAATATCAGAACTCGAGTGATCGCGACCAAAAAAAGAAGCGGAGTTTGCAAACAATCCAAACATTCTTCAACTTCTTGACGAACATTCGCGCAATGTAAAAAGACTATATGATTCTCTTAAAGCTGGCCGTTATGAAAATGCTGTTACATTGGAGAATACGTATAGATATTAAAACTAATATCCGAGTCGATGCAGTATGGTAAACAATCTAACCATTTACACCAAAGTCTGTAAAAAGCGACAAAGTGAACAATTTTCTTCGACAGTAATAAAAAACCACGATTTCCACTTAATTTTACTGACCCTGTTCAAAAACATGACGAGCTAGCTGCTCAAGAAAGGGAGAATATAACGATAATTCAATTAATGTCGAGACACGAGAAAAATGGGTTCCAATGGCTCGGGGTATGAACGATGGCGGGAATCTGATTTAAACAGAACTATGTATGAACATAACCCTGAAAAAAAGTTACTTTGACGACGAGTTCAGAGTCGATCCAATATAACCCTTTCAAATGGATAGTATTACGGAAGAATCCTTTTTGGGAATATCTAGATCAGTATGATCCGCTACCAAGGGAATATGTGAAAGGATTTATAATGATACGGAAAACGAAATACGATCGCACATATTTAAAACATGGGTTTAGCCACCGATCACTAACTTTTGGTGATTCTCGGCTTGAATTTAACGGACCGGATATTTATATTAAAGGAAAAAATTTGCGGAACTCCCGGACTATATGAACTTTTATTTAAGACCAATCCCCTTAAAAAACAAATTGGCCGCCCTGGATGAGCGAGCATTCACAAAAATTATTTTGCTAACAAATGCAAACAAGAGAAATTTCGATGAAAAGGAACAACCTGCTGGAAATAGGGTGTCAAATATCAACAATTAAACCATTACTTGGGCAAAAAAGGAAAAAAGAAAGCAGAAAGAACGTGACAAGCAATTACGAATTACACGTGCACAACAACCTCAGGGTTATGGCTTACCAATCATTTGTCGGGCTAGATTCTTACCTGATTACAAAATATTTTCCAATAATAAAATTGACTACGTTTACGGGATGATCCAAATGACTTGTGGATAGATTAAAATTGTTAATGGCAAGTAAGGTAGCTGGTAATAACTCTATGAAAACGAGATTATAGGTATTCTTGAAGAGTTAAGAGAAGCGGATATCATTGAATAAACTGATTGACATAGTGACGCAGTATCATTAACGATGACTCTGGGTAATTGACGTAATTTAACACATCCCTATCATCTAGCAAAAAAGCTTAAAAAAGAAAATGATTTGAAAGATATTCCTGAAAAGACTTTGTATGGTTACATGAATATAATGTTGACTTGCGAAAAGGGTTCATCAAGGCATCTTTTTATAAGTGGTTTAAAATTTGACTAAATATGTTTCCTATTAAGATTGGAAAATTGAATATGTTAACATTGACTCACCTCTAAAAACTTTTATTAACAAAAAAAAAAATATAAAGTACCAAGCGATTTACTGCAGCAAGAGTTAAAATTTGATGATAAAATTCGTTTTTAGGAGATAAACTTAAATCACATATAAAATATCTGTTGAGTTTGTAATTAAATATCCTTTTCATAGATTTGGTACATAAAACATCTTTGTAATTTTAGGTTAAGTATAGTTAGTAGAACGTAGTATTGTAATTTTATGTAATGTTGTAGCAAATTAAATGTACCTATTTTGATTCACCCTGTTATGTGGTTTAAATAAGTTAATTTAATATATACAATGTGTTTTATTATTTACTATTCAAATTGTAAGATTAATATAAAATAAGACTCTTCACCCCATGTCTAACCCCCAAAACCTGGTGCTTAAGCGTGGGGGTTTTATTTAGGTTTGACATTTGGCGTTTGAAAAATGACATTTGACGAGACCATTATTTTGCATGCAAAAAACCTCGCTCATAACTAAGCAGGCACGTGGCTTTTTGACAGATGTCAGGTGACAGTTGACATGGCACAGGTCGTACAGCTCAAGAGATAGCGCCACAGCACAAGATTCCTATGACGTAACAACACGTTAACGCGCTAGGTGGGGGCCTTTGAAAAAAGATTCCAACTTTTTCTAACCACGTGATTTTTGACAGCTGAACAGCCGCCATTTTTTTAACACATACAGTGCTCTAAAATAGTAGTACCTAAGATTCCTAATTATTCTTCTTCTACTGTACACAATTTAACCAATACTATTTAATATACCTTCGTGGCCGAATGGGTTAGGCGCTGGAACCAGAAGCAATAGGACGAGGCGCTAGTTGGTTCGAATCCTGCTAGGTTTTTTATTTATTTTCAAAATAGTGATGACGTCACAACGTGGATTTGACAGGTGACATAAATATAGTTAGGTTAAGATTCCTAATTACATAGATGGTGTAGTGCCCCACGCTTAGGGCCCCAGGTCTGGGAGGTGTGGGGCCCCACATGTGACGTAATACCTTAAAATATAGTTAGCCTAAGATTCCTAAATATTTGACATTTGACAGTTGACAGGTGACAGGTGACAGTTGACAGGTGACAGATGACAGGTGACATTTGACAGGTGACAGGTGATAGATGACACGCATGCGCAATACCTTAAAATATAGCTAGCCCAAGATTCCTAAATAATGACGTCAGAATGCTAGTAGGTCTTGCGGTAGTCGCGCCAAAAGTTCCACGACCAAGTGGGGCCAGACACTACTGGTGCTGTCAACAGACACAATATGCACTATTATGTAACAGAAGTCCGTGAAGCTCAACACCAGAACCATTGGTCTGTTAATGTGTGATGCGGATACACAACAGAATTATAGGGACATATTTTTTTAATGAAACTGTGAACGGACCTACTTATTTATTTTTTTTTTCAACAAGAGTTGCGCATTGGCAAAGTAGTTTGACGAACGTCAAAATATGTGGTTCCAAAAGATGGTGCTCCCCCACTTTTATCGTGAAACGGAGAATATTTGGATCAGCATTACCCTCAAAGATGGATTGGTCGCGGGGGTTTTGTTGCATGGCCACCAAGGTCTTGTGATCTTATCCCGTTAGGTTTTTGCTGTGGGGTTATGTAAAAGACACAGTATATGTCACACCCCCCACGACAAGGCGGACATGGAGAATAGAATTAGGTGTATTAAACAATAACACCTCAATTATCAATGTTCTGAAAATATCATTAGAAGGGTTTGACAATTCTTCTTAAGAAGGACATCTAAAGGAAAAAACTGATTTTTCGGGGTCTTATTGCAAATATTTTTGATAAATTTTTTGTAAATATAAATTTTAATATTTTGAGTTAGTTTTATCTAAGGTTTTTTCCCAAAGGACATATCCATCATCTATTGTTTAATTATAAGATTTAGTTAATTTATTTAATAATAACACTAATTGTTATTTAAGTAATTAGCTTTATGGTTTTTGTTTAAAATACCCTGGTATAATGTTTAATAAGATATTTCTTTTATTTATGTTTTATTATGTTTATTAATTTTTTTATGGGTAATTAAATTGTTTCTCTGGAAATTGTGTTTTTTTAATTTTCTTATAATAGTTTTAGTGTCATTTGCCTATGTTTTGGACCAAATTAAGGGAATAAGCTATAATAGTTATATTTCAAAGTATATTTCCTGACAACTTCATGTAGTAAAGATTAGCTTTAAGACAAATTTCCAGTACTCAGTTACCCTTCAGTTGATTTGGTAGCTGACAATAATAAACCCGCCTTTAGGCTATGGCGACTCCATTAACAGAAAATCCGGAAAAATGAAAATATTTCGAAAACTATTAGGAATAAGGATAGAATATCCTAAACAAAAAATTGAAGAATTTTTGACGACTGTAAGATGACAGTAAAAATATAGGGTGTTCCATTTGAAAAAAGTGATATTTTCAATTAGAA
>JAHBCN010023749.1:0-12369 GCA_019359885.1 Listronotus oregonensis | reverse complement strand
GATTTGGCTTTTTCAGAAAAATAAACTAAGAGAATATCGTCACTCACAATTTTGATTTTTTTCTGAGTCCGCCATTCGGTAAAAATGTGATTTTCATGTTCATATCTCAACCTGAATTTCACTGGTAATAAATCTGCACTCACTTCTGCCGCTTGTTGTAATATGTCATTTAATGTGAGTTTTTAGTATAAATCTTATATCATTAATTACAGTTATAGTCCGGGAGGTCCCGCAAAAAACCAAGCCTATAAGAGAACCACATGAAACTTTTTTTTTTTTAATATTACTTTAAACTATAGGCCATTCAAAGCCGCACTGCTGCCTTAGCTCAGCGGGTTCAAATTGTATTTTTTTATCTTAAAAAAAAAACTGGCAGAAATCGGTTTTTTAATATAACTGGAAAAATACTACTTATAGGAAAAAACGGTATATAGTCAAAATTAATGGTCTTTTATTTGTAGCCCTTTTAGTTTTTGAGATATTAATGATTTAAATGTAAAATTGAAACTTAAATAACTTAAAAACCTAAAGAGTTACGTAAAAATGTAATAGGCAAAAAATATGCCTTTTGGTTAGCTCTATTAAAATAGGTACAAACCCATTTTTAATAAAATAAGCAATAAAGGCAATATAAGCAAAAAAGTGATTTTGGTTATTGAAAATTTCGCTAATAACAGTATTTTATTGGTACAAGTAAGTATACCAGCTCCGACCCACTTAAAAATTATTTTAAAATGTTCTATTTATTGAATGAAACAAATTATTACACATGTGCCTCGGGACAATGGGGGATAACCAACTGGCACGGATATTGTATTTAATTTTTTTTGGTCCAATAACTGTACCCGTACCTATCCACTTAAAACTTTAACTAAAATAAAAACTTTATTCAATTGAAAAAATAATTATAAGTGCCTTCTCTATCTGAGTGTTATATACAGGTTGTCCCAGAATATGTGGGCAATCTCTCGGAATCTAATAGTCCTAAAATTATGCAAGGTCCAAAATTTTTTGCCTGCCTCCCCTACGGAGATAAAGGGCAATAAGAGCCTGAAAATCTCTTTGTTTAAATAACTTTTAAAAAACAAAGGGTAATTTAATATTTTTAATATGATGGTTACTAAATAAGTCTTCTAAAAATGGACCCATTAAATATTTGCATTTAGTTTGCCAGGGACGGACATTTCACAATAATAGCAATTTTTAATCACTCTAAGATAAAAGGGTCAAAAAATTTATTTTAGATAGCTTTAACCTTAAACTAAAAAAAGGTACTCTTTTTTTACATTATACAGGGTTTCTAATTGTACGTTAATTAGGAAATCTTTTTGGGTCCATTTTAAGAAGGAAACTTCATATGAACGTATGTCTAAACGTTTTAACTTTGAGATACACGGGGTAAAATTTTCAAAAATAAATAATTTATTATTAAAACCTATAATACCACTTTAGATATTTTAATGAAATTTGACATATAAGTACTTTTATCAAGAAGCCCTCCTTTTTGGCAAATAAAAAAAAAATGGGGCACACTAAAAATGCCTTGATACAAGTACATGTATGCCAAATATCATTAAAAATCTAAAGTGGTATTACAAATTTTAATAATAAATGTTTTTTTTTGAAAATTTTTTTTTAAAAACGTTTAAAATACCTTTATATGAAGTTTTCTTCTTAAAATGGACCCAAAAATTAACGCAATAAAACCCCCTGTAAAATTTTTAAAAAAAAATTACCAATCATATATTTTATTTCTCGTAAACAGTTGATTTTATCGTTCGAGTACATTTTTTTTTTTAAGGTTAAACAAAAAAATCATATTTTGAGCCTTTATCATACGGGGTGTTAAAAAATTTAATTTTGTCAGAGCTTGCCCCCCCCCGGGAAACAAAAAAAACCAAATATGATTTAATGGGTTCTTTTTGAAGACTTATCAGTAACCATCATTTAAAAAAAATATTAAATTACGCCTAGTAAAAATTTTTAAAAAAAACTTTTTTTCGGGGGCGCCCTTATCCCCGTATCCCCCTAGGAAAATATGGGAAAAAAAATTTAGGGGAAACTTGTCATAATTTTTTTGGTTTTTTATTAGTTTCCCCCAGAGTTTGGGCCCCCATATTCTGGGACACCCTGTATAACTGACAGGACGCTTAACATTTGTCGACCTTCTACTCTTGTATGTGAATAGCTCATCGTTTAAATATTTTTATTATCGATTTTTTTTTAGTTAAATTAATGTTTAAACTTTAATTTAATCATATCTTAAAGTAGTAAATAAATTGGTATTAGGTAATGGGCTATAAGCCTAGAAGAAGTAGACAGGTTAATAAGAGAAATATTTTAAAAGTTTAATACTAAATAAACTGTAAAAAAATTGATGCTATTAGCCGTTACTATGGGGAAAATTTAACATCATGAAGAACACTGATAAATAAAACTACTATATTTTTTACCACTAAAATGATTCCAATTTTTTTACTGCATTTAACTACGAGTCATTTTCAAAAAAAAAATCTTTCAGACTAAAGTATCAATACAAAAATAAGGTGAATTTATACCCCCTAAGTGGTAAATATATTCTTAGGAAGCGGCGGAGCAATTAACAGTTTATTATGGTTGGGCGACAGTAAATAGGGGGGGAAAATACAAGTTCGGTTTGGTCATTAAGCAGATGTACATTATTATTTTTATTGCCTTGTTATATTCTAGGGATTCCAGATAGTTTAATTTATGGCCCTTTGGGTTTAATAGTGTAATATTTCTTTTTATTTTAAAATTTGGGAATTTGTGTTTTTGTTCTAACAATGATTAGCAAAAAATAAAAGTCTGTTTTTTGTAGTCTATATGATCTAAAATGTTCTAGATAGCGAGTTTTATGCTCTAACGCTTTGTCCTATATAAAAATTATCACATTCTGAACATTTCAACTTATAAACTCCTGATTTATTAAATTTGTTGGTTTTATCTTTAGCGTTATAAATAATATTTTATATATTTTTTAGCTTTAAAAGCAACTTTAATATTGTGTTTGGATAGAGTGTTGGCTATTTTCTGATGGTTTTCAATAGTAAGGATACATATTTTTGGTTATTTTCTTGATCTTTAATTTTCGGATAGATTAATTGAAAAGCCCGTTTTTGTTTGGTTTAATTTCTTTTTGGTTTGTTTGGAGAACTTATTTGATTGTGCAATATTTTCAATGGTACAAAGTTCTCTTTTTAGCCCTTTTTCAGAGAGAGGCAAAGAGAGTGCTCTATGTATCATTGAATTATGCAGCGAGTTTATGTTGGGTAGGGTGGAAAGAGTCATTGGGGATAGTAATACCTGTAAATGTTGGTTTTGATAAACTTTAAAAGTGCACTGATTATTTACGTGGGATATGGTTAGATCTAAGAAATTTATTTCATTGTTGTCTTCTTTTAAAAATGAATTGAATTTTTGGGTGAACACTGTTAATATAATGTAAGAAATTCTGAAGTTGTCTGTTTGTACCTTTAAAGCATGACTTATAAAAAAACATAAACCGAAACCCTATTCGCCCAGTTGTATCATACATAAACAGCCCCACTAGAGAATTAAGTATTACCCTAAACTCAATGTTCAAACAACTAACCAATTTTAAACCAAAAAAAAAGCAACAACTCACTAGATCTTGTTCAAAAAAATTAACAAAAAAACTCCCATAATTCAATATTAGTTTCCTTTGACATAAAAAGCATGTTTTCTAATATACCAACAAACAATCTTGAAAAAATTGATGAAATTTTACAAAAAACAATATTAATCCTATAATTGCTACCGAAATTCTATCCTCTTTTGAAACATGTTTGTCACAGACGTATTTCCAGTTTTAATAAGTTCTATTTACAACCGGGGTACAATGGGTTCGCCTCTTAGCCCCCCTTTTTTGGGAGATATTTTCATGTCAGATATAGAAAATAAATTTTAGTTCGAAACTAGGCAAAAACCATATTCACTTTTGGACAGATATGTTGACGATGTTCTCGCATGTAAAGGTACAAACAGACAACTTCAGAATTTCTTACATTATATTAACAGTGTTCACCCAAAAATTCAATTCACTTTAGAAAAAAAAGACAACAATGAAATAAATTTCTTAGATCTAACCATATCCCACGTAAATAATCAGTGCACTTTTAAAGTTTATCGAAAACCAACATTTACAGGTATTACTATCCCCAATGACTCTTTCACCTATCAACATAAGGGGAAAACAATTCAATGATACATAGAACATTCTGCCTCTCTCTGAAAACACAAAAATTTTTTCCATTGAAATATTGCAATCAAATATTCTCCCCAAAACATAAAAATTAATAACCAAAAAAAAAAAACCTTAAAAAATTTTTAATTAATCTATCCAAAAATTAATGATCAGAAAATAACCAAAATATGTGTCCCCTTTTCGTATTGCGAAAAACCCCATCAAAAAAATAGAATATCCAACACCATATTAAGTTGCTTTTAAATCTCAGAACAATATATCAAATATTATTTATAACGCTAAATAAACTGTGTAAAAAAATTTAGAATTATATATAATTAAAATTTTTTCAGCATCATTCTGAACGAGTAGCTGCCTTTAAAAAATTATTGATATTAATATTTAAATCGATAACAAAAAAATTTAAACGAAGAGCTATACACATAGCAGCATGGAAGCTTGAGAAATGTTAAGCGTTCTGTCAAATATATAACATCCAGATAAAGGAGGCATTTTTTTTCAATTAAATAAAGATTAAAGGTTATTTTAGTTAAAGTTTTAAGTAGATCGGAATGGGTTCAGTTATTGGACCAAAAAGAAATTAAATAAAATATCCGTGCCCCGATTGCCTCGAGGTACATGTGTATGTATTTGTTTCATTCAATGAATAGAACATTTTGAATTTATTTTTAAATGGATTTATGCTTGTTTACTTACTTATACCAGAAAAATATTGTTAGCGAAATATTTAATTGCCAAAATTACTTTTTTGATTATATCACCTTTAATACTTATTTTATTAAAAATATGTATATAACCTTTTTTATAGAACTTACTAAAAGGAATATTTTTTGTATGTTACATTTTTTTGTTCCTTTTTAATTTTTTAAGATATTTGCGTTTTTATTTTAAATTTAAATCGTTAATATCTCAAAAACTAAAAGGGCTACAAAAAAATTATATAAGAACTGAACCAAGTTTTATTAGGCCATTAATTTTATTTATTTACCTTTTTTCGTAAAATCAATAGTTTTCTAGTTATAATTAAAACCCGATTTTTCACGATTTTTTTAAAGGTAAAAAAAAAAATGCAATTTGAACCCGCTGGGCTCAGGCAGCAATGCGGCTTTAAATTGACTAGGATTCAAAGTAATATAAAAAAAATGTTTCATGCGGTTCTCTTATAGGCTTGGCTTTTTGCGGTGGCCTCCCGGATTATTAAGCCCTATCCTTAAGGAGCTACACGACATCCTCACGACATGCAAGCGTTGATTTTTTTTTAAATTTGGGACAGTCCACGAAGGCTGATGCCTAAGTACTAACGTACCGTGGGTGTCTTTAGTGTGGTAAGAGGGAGTTGTTCACACGGGACTTAAATTTTTGGAGATTGGGAGGAGAAGGAAAAACTTCTGCAGGTAGCAAGTTTCATAGTCTGGACCCTCTAGGGATGAAGGAACGAAGAAAGCGGGAAGTTCGGGGCCTCTCTAACTGAACTGTAAAAGGATGCATAAAAGTTGCACTACGCATTGCTCTGTTGGGAGCTGCCAGAGAAGGAATTATAATGGCCAACTCCTCTGAGCAGAAGCCGTGAAAATACCTATAGAAGAGCGATAGATCCCCTACAGCTCGACGGTGGGCAAGAAGAGAAAGCCTTTCTGTGAGCGTTGGATCATTAATAAGACGAACGGCTCTTCTTTGAATGGAGTCCAGAATGCTAAGTGTTGTAGGGGACGCCACTCCCCAGACATGAGAACAATATTCTAAAGATGGTCTGATTTGGGATACACACAGAGTGTACAGACTGCAAGAAGAGAAATATTTTCTGGCTCGGAAGAGAAATCCAATCTTTTTTGAAGCTGCCGAAGGCTATGGATAAAATGTGTTTGTGCCAATTGAGGTTATTCTCAAAAGTAACGCCGACAAGATCAAACTACTCTTTGTTCTGCAGAACTTGGTCGCTTATATGTATGGGATGAGCATTTGCAGACTTTTTTCGCGACAGCGAACATGACTGTGTTTTCAAGGCATTAAACTGAACAAGATTTTTGGTGCCCCAATTCAAGATAAGTTTGAGATCTTGTGAAATAGATATCTGCATTGACCTGCGCTTGTTTTCGAAATCAGGATTACACGGTGGCTTAAGAAATTGAATACTAGAGTGGAGGGTACTATCGTCAGCAAAACTATGAATGGGATTGATTGTGGAAGAGAGAAGATCGTTAATGTGTAAAAGAAACAGCGTGGGTGCCAGGACTGAGCCCTGGGGCACCCCAGCATTAATTTGGTAGAAGCTGGAGGAATGACCATCAAGAGCAAAGCTTAGGTGGAAGACCGTAGGAAGGAAGTTTGTTAAAAAGCCCATCATGCCAGACCTGATCGAAAGCTTTGGATATGTCAAGAGCGACGATCTGGGATTCACCAAGAAACTCAAGGGACTTGTTCCAGTTGTGTGAGACAAAGGAAAGAAGATCAGCTGTGGATCTACTGTGACGGAATCCATATTGTCTATCATGTAAGATCTTATGTTTTTCCAGATACTTTAAGATTTGGGAATTAATGAATTTTTCCATTACTTTGCAAACAACTGAAAGAAGAGATATAGGTCTATAGTTGGAAGGGAGACTTTTGGATCCTTTTTCGGGAACAGCTTGCACATGTGCAGCTTTCCAACTCTCCGGGAAAATTCCCGTGTCGTAAGAGAAGAGAGAAGAGGCGAGTTAAGATGGGTGCAAGCTCGGGAGCACATTTTTTTAAGACGATTGCTGGTAGAGATCGAACGATGTTAGAACAACACCGATACGTCACGGTGTTGTTCTAACAGCGTTCGATCTCTATGCCATCCAGCCCAGACGATTTTTTAGTATTAAGAGAAGAAAGAATACGCTTGATCTGTTTGACTTTAAAAATTATATCGGACATTTTATGAGAAACAGGGACAACTGTTGAAAGGGGAAGATTAATAGGAGGAGCAATTGTTTGGCAAATAGTTCGGCTTTTCCTTTGGAGGTAGAGACAATTCCATCTTCAGAGATTGGAAAAGAATTTGTGCAAAAGTTCTGACTAATATTTTTGGCAAAGGACCAGAAAGCTTTACTGCCATTTGAGCAAGAGAGAACTTTATCTTTTATTCGATTGTTAAAACGGTCTTTTGCTTCTGAGATAGTCTGATTATACTGATTGCCTTTTTAATCAACGATGCAAGTAATATATCATTAGGATGTTGCCACCGTGTATTTAAATGGTCGACTCTACACGAAGCGGTACGACATAGAAGTAATACGAACCTCTAAAATGTTCAATTTTATTATGTGTTTCAGTGATTGTATTTCTTTATTGTTTTTTAAATAAAATCTTTTGATATCATATATAATTAACTTACATTGTTTGTTTCACAATATTAATATTAAATTAGGCTGTAGAGCTACCGGCCCTACTCTAGCAAATGGAATGCCATATTTTGTTGTTTAATTGCGACCAAGTTTAATTTGGACAAAATATATAATGCACACAGTGGGTAAAATATTGTTTGAATGGGTTGAGACAAAAACAACTTTTAGGTTACTAAAAATAGTTTATTTTTAACAAATGTTTTTTTAAATACATTTTTACAAAATAAACACCAAAACATTAGTGTCTCCAACCTTTAGATTAGCAAATTTCTTTCCACTCAACGCAAACTGTTCAACTTCCATCATCACCTGGTGATTTCCTTCAAACTTCTCGTCCAAGTGTTGAACTAAAATTCTTGATAAAATGGTCTCATCATCAATGGTCACGAAGAGATTGGGCAGGATATTTTTAATTTCTTCCAGCTCCTTGGCGGGAAAATCTTCTGATACTTCTAGTTCCTCAACCTGGAATAAAATGTATATCTTAATTTAATTCCAGTAATAACAAAAAATAAAAAATATTTTCTAAGATTTTCTACAAAAAGAGATACATATGATATATTTTTATATAAATCATTTAAAATATTGTCCTTGTCCTTATAGATTATTATTAAAATAATAACGAAAAAATAAAAATATAGTCATCTTATAGTTGTTGAAATTTATTTTATCTATTTAAAAAACTAAAATTATGTAGCAAGTTTAGCAACAAAGAGTAGCATCCTAAAATTATGTTGTATGACGTTATTTATAACAGAATTATTCCGAAAACTATTGTCATAATTGTGCCGAAACCTAAAATTATCAGATAGAATACTTATTTATGTTTTATATGTTTATTAATTCAAACCTAAACTTTCGGGATGAAAATGCTGAATATGTTCTAAATTCTAACCACGAAGATTAAAAAAATAGCGAGAACCGACAAAGAACAAGTTTCATTAATTTACTATAATAAATATTATATTCCAAATACATTAGTAATTTAAAACAAAGGGCTATTTAATATTTTTAAAAAAGTATATCTATACATATTTAACTAAATAAACTTACGTTAACTCGAATAGTAATAATTTGAACTTTTTTCACTTCATCGCTAGGTTCCTTAATCACGTAATTGTAGAGAGTAGCGTGAGTGTCATTTTCGGGTAAGAAAACTCCTTGTTTTCCATTTTTGTACTTTGTCAACGCTTGGTAGTTCGGAGAATCAATTAACTAAAAGACAAACCAATTAATTTTTTAATATGTATATATATATATATATATATATATATATATATATATATATATATATATATATATATATATATATATATATATATATATATATATATATATATATATATATATATATATAATTCTGCCTGTCAAAAAAATATATATACTTCAATTGGAAAATAGATTTTTTTTTTGCCTTTTTACGTAAAATGATAAATAAAAAACTTGCTTCAAATTTAATTCTTATCTTGATCCGAACTTACTGGGAGAAATTTGATTTTAAGAAAAATAAAAAAAAATCAACAATTTTGCAAGTACCTACACATTTTACATTTACATTTTTTTTTACATTTTACATTTTTTTCATTGTATATTTATTTTTATTAATGTTTACTAATTTAAAGGTGACAATTAAGTAAAAGTAGTATGATGCGTAGATACTTGCAAAAATGTTGATTTTTTTTTAATTTTTCATAAATTTAAATTTTCTTCAGTAAGTTCGGAATCAGGTTTAAAAGTAAATTTTGAGCAAGTTTTTTATTTATTATTTCACGTTAAAAGGCCAAAAAATGACTGTTTGCTCTTGTTTGATTTTATGTTTTTGCATTTTTGAGATATTATATTTATGATAAAAATCTATTTTCTCATTGCAGTTCATATTTTTTCGACAAGCAGAATTTTTTTATCAAGAATGACTTATCTTTCAATTTTTGGTCCATATGTCCTCTTGTAATTTTGTTTAAGAGTAAAGTACCTTTATATTTCAAAATATCGAAAATTGTTATTATGAAAAGTTATTCGGAATGAATTATGTTTAAATATGCAATTACATCCTTCTAATGAAAAAATTTTTTACGAATTTGGCTAAATACAACTGATGTTTTAAATGCCACTGTCAAGTATTTCTTGTCATAGCATTCTAGAATATATGTACAAAAATATCTCTCTGACATTTCTTGTCGGAGCATCCTAGATCACATGTACAATAATTACAGTTAAGTTTTCGTTGGTCGAGTAGAGATGTTTTAAGAAATAAAAAAAATATATAATAAATTAATGCAACTGCATACTTAAACGTGATTAAATTTTTGGGACACCCTGTATATATATATATATATATATATATATATATATATATATATATATATATATATATATATATATATATATATATATATATATATATATATATATATATATATATATATATATATATATATATATATATATATATATATATATATATATATATATATATATATATATATATATATATATATATATATATATATATATATATATATATATATATATATATAGTACAGGCGTCCCAAAAGTAATGGGACACAGACCAACAGCAGATTCCTTTTGTTTTCGTTTTTTGGTAACAATTCTTAAAATAAAATAATAATTGCTCTGCCGAAATTACGGCTTATTTGAAAAGCCTTAAATTAATATAATTTTGTCATTTTCATGGATAAACAAATAAAACAATGTTCCATTGAAATGGCCCAAAAAGATGATCAATTAATTTGCGTAAAAATATACAGGGTATTCCGTTTAAAATACCCAAAGTAATAATATTTTTGACCCTCCCTGTGTACTTTAAAAAACGGAATTACATTCATCATATCCCTTTGTGAAAATAATGTTGGTGGGTAAATTTGCGTTAAAAAATTACAAGATGTTTGGAATATTCCATACATTTTAGACAACCTGTATATTTTGTAAAAGTTTATATCAAAAGTAATTTTAAAATATTAAATGCAGAAACCGTATTTTCTTTTGATGTCTGATGGGATATCGGAAATCATTAGACGAAAAACTTGGTGCTAAACAAGAACAACTTTTTTTGGTATTTGTTTATTAATAAGTATTATTAACGTATACAAAATCATGCATGCAATAATAGCCCTTATTAATGCATGATTTTCCATTAATAAACGATTATAGAATAGGCAACCAAAAATACATTTAAAAACAATAAAGTCTATTATTTATAATTTATAACGTTCTCACTCGAAAAACACTTATTAAGGCACTTGTCATGTTGGTCGCCTAAAATAAATAATACATTTGAAAAAAAATTAAGAAAAATTAGGACTTTGACAATTCATAACGAAACGATCGCCGAAAAAATATCGTAACAACGGTAATGGTCTCAACCCTTAACGTCTCCTTCATTAATCGCTCTTATTAATACCATTGTTGGTTTTAAGTAGCTATTAACTCCTTGTAGTGTTTTTTAAACTTGGAACACCAAAAGTAACAAACTTTTAGCCTCTCGAGGTGAGTGAGTCACGCACTCAGTCAGTCAGTAGCAAAATGGGCGATTTTCAAATTCGAGTATCTTAGAAACTACTTAACATAATTTTTTCAATTTTTTTACAGGTAATATGAATATTTTTGTAACTTTACATACAAAATCTCATACCTTTATGTTGAACAATGATAAAGTTGTGATTGGGGAGAAAACACGCTAAAACGTTACGTGTAATATACCCACTGCGTGTGTCAGGCTGGAACTTGGCCTGGCGCAGTGCCTAATATATGGTCTGTACTTTTTAAATTCTTACTGTATATGTAACTTACGTGGTTCTCGTTGACCTCTTGTACATCTTCTACTTTATCTTCTCCATTTTCTATTTTAATGACTCTAGATCTAACACCAACTTTGTCTTGTTTTGCCAACTTTTTCATTTTCTTTAAATATTTATCTTGTTGGTTGTCATCCAGTGTGGCTTGAGTAACATGTTCCTGAAATAAGTACAGGTAGATATAAACATCTACTTTCGTTTGTCTACGGGATATAATATCATGTTTAATAAATAATATTTATAGACCACAGTCTATAAATCTACGCTATTCCCCGTGTTTTAGGTAGATAATAGTTTTTAAGATTTCATTTAATATAATTTCTTAAAGTTTTTTAATTACTTGATTAGTTGGCATTTGCACAGTCAATCCCATGTCTTCCTTTACCCAACCTCCAGGAGCATATTCTCTTCGGGATGCGATAATTGATACGTTTAGGTTTAGTTTGTCCACCAGAGAAACAAATTCTTTAAGGGATTCGAGTATTTCTTTTTTCTGCTTTTCTTCGCCACTTTCTGCACCTGCTGTTATCTTATTAAGCGATAGGGCGTTTACATCCTAAAAAAGAAAAATGTACACTAGGACCCGCTAATCCAAACTAATTGGGACCGAACCCTGTTCGCATTAGCGAAAATTCGGATTAGGCGGAATTTTATCACATAATGCCATATTATTGTCTTTTTAGGCATATTTAGCGTCTGATGTGTAAAATATTAAAGGTCAGATGCTAAATACATCTTTATTATTTAACAGTAGATGGTGTAAAGCCGATTTAGGGCATTGCGTCAGAAAAAGATCACTCACTTAATTGTGCTAGTCAATAATTTGTAAGTGTCTAACAAATAAATTAATTATTATTAGATTTTGTTAATAAACGTACGACGTTACTTGAAAAACCTTGTTTTTCTTTACTTTATCTAGTTCTAAATTTTGATTATATAT
>JAHBCN010023748.1:0-12401 GCA_019359885.1 Listronotus oregonensis | reverse complement strand
AAAAAAATTTTTAATTTAGTAATTTATTGCCAACGCATATACACTTACTTAATACGATTAACTACTTTTATCTGCTTTTATTGAGGTTCTATTAAATGAGGTTTTGATGGAAACGAAAAAAATATATATTTGACTCAGTTTTACTTTATTATGACACAACACAACAACCGGTGTTACCATATCTTGGCTTGTTTTTAACGTTTTTTCCATTCATAATGACTTAATTATAACTTTCTTTTTAGTATTGATTGTTTCAATAAGTTATTGTAATATATTTATGTGTTAAATTTGTAAAGATTACAAAGAAATAATTAATAAAAAAACATGATTCGTGAGTCAGTATGAAAATACATGTTTATAAACAGCTCGTCCTCACGTACGAACTTACAAAACTAACGAGAGAAGCGCCACAAGTTTTTACACAGGTCATAGCTGATTTTCGGGAGCAACTTTAGAATCGATACCTCTGGTCTGGATCATCCAAAATGAAGAAACCAAAAATATTTCTTTCATAATATATTATGTTGTGATTGATCGAAAAACCCTGTACGTAATTATATGACATTGTTTACAACAACGCGTTCTTACTGTTACTTTCCCCGTCTCCTAAATGAGAATTAAAGTAATATAAAATATGGCTGCGTTGAAGGTCAGAAAATTATAATTTTACAAAAATAAAAAAAGTGCAAATCTTGAAAACAAATATCGATCCTGACTTACACTATCTGATATCTGATCCATTTCAATAAATTAAACTTCTTCCATAAAATACCCTTTATTTTTTTTTTCAGAAGGCAAGGTTGCCGGACACGCTACGGAATACGTCAACAAAGTCCTGGATAAAATCAAAGCTGGTAGTAGCGGCAACACTGCCCTATCGACCAGCTTTCCCGACGATGTATAGACACATATACAGAGCGTAATTTATTTACAGAATCTCCTAAAACAAATTATTTTTAAGGTAAAATAGACGTGATTAGAAGGAAGATTCGGTAAAAAGTCAAAGTTACATTTACTACATAATTTGCTACCGTATATAATATCATTTACTACATCGACTTTCTTGGGTTTTTGTATTAGTTACACAGTTTAGTAACCCTTTGAATTTATTACGTATAAAACACTGATGTTTCCTTCTAAACTCATCGATTTTACCGATTAAAAGTAACTACTATTTCGACTGTTCGTAAACTGTGCTCAGGACTAAAAAGCTAGGTTAGGTTTGCGTAGAGCATAGAAAACCAGTTTTTTTTACGCATGTATATTTTAATAGCTAGAAAGTGCAAATTTCTAAACGGTTATTGTAACGCTGTTCTGGTTCTTTCAGAAAATAAGTTGGTCTTGGTAGACATATAGTCCCTGAGTCAGCGTCCTTTTTTCTAAACGATTACAAAAGTGGTGAAAATTATCTGGGTGGCTTCATTTGAACGAGTCTACCACATTGTGAAATTTTTGGATTACGAACTGGGCGCTTTTCCGCACTGCGATTACTGAAATCTGTCGTTCTAGTGCGGTTTTTTTTTTTTTATTACAAAACTCTAACCTTTCATTTCATTTGAAAGATTTTGCCTCAAATAACAACAAAATATTATTGTCCGACAAAATAGAGGGCGATTTATCGAGTCCCCTAATTTTTAATGGAAATTACTTATAATTGCTTAAGAAACATAGTCCATAACTTGTCCGACAAATTTCTGGGCGCTTTTTTTCAGTCCGACAACCTAATTATGTCAGTTATGGGAGATTAGCTTATCAGACTGAAAAAAAGCGCCCGAAAATTTGTTGTACAATAATTTTTTTTTATTTGAGGCAAAATCTTTAAAATAAAAGGAAAAATTTGAGTTTTGTAATAAAAAATAGAAACCGCACTAGAACGACAGGTTTCAGTACTCGCACTGCCGAAAAAAGGCGTAAAATAAATATAAAAACAAGTTTTTAAAAGATGTTTATAAAATATCAATGTCAATTTACTGTAAAGATCAAAAATTGTGTGCAAATAGAAGAAAGAATAGTAAAAATGAGGTTAGTTTGACTTTCAAGTTTGATGATTTATATCTAGAAAATGAAACGTTTCCGACTAAAAATTCTTTCAGATTCGTGAACAACGCCCCAAAAAAACCCCGTATATGTATAACAAATTTGGTCAAAATCGGCGTTGCCGCAACTTTCGAGACGATTACCAAATTTTGGAAGCACCAGCTTTTTTTTTTCATGAACAACCTTTTGCACCATCCTTAAAGTAAGATATTTTTTTGTATATCTACAGGTAATCCTTCAATTTCTTTTTCGTTTTCGAAATAATTATCAACCCTAGGACTACAAACCCATTTTTTATTCCTAAACCACAAACCGGGGTAAATATTTACCCCATGAGATTTTTGCTCTTAAAATCTGACTGATGAGTACTTAAATTTTTTCGTTTTTTATGCCCAAGAAAATGGTGAAGAGCAAATTCAATTTTATTAAGATTTAGTTGGTTAAAAATTGATTTGAATAGCTATAAGTACTGAAAACAGTCAAACCGTCATTTTACAAACAAAAATTTATAACTATTTTTCTAAACAACCGATTTTTAAATTTCAAACTGGATTTTTAAGAAAAAATATACCATCATGATGTTTTGCTATTTATTCGGGACTTTGAAAATTCAAACAAATTGAGAATCCGATCAATGGAAAAATCGGGTCCGGTGTCGTTTAGGTCCATTCGATTTGAAAAAAAAAATATTACAGATAGAAAGAACACATTTTGTTTAGTATATTTCAAAAAGAAAAATTCAAAAAAATGCATTTTTGCAGAGAAAAATGAAATTAAAAGTCGAAAAAACACTATGTTTTTAAGTTAAGTAAAGGAGATTTGACGGTCGGACAAAAAATTTGTTACGGGGATAAAGAAATTTTACAATTTAATGAGGAAAACCTAACGACAACTAACCAAAAACTAACCAGAACCAGGTAATAGTTTAAAAGTTGTTGTTTGTTAGTTCTGGTTAGTTTTTTCTATAAAAAAAAACTTTATTTCTGGTAAATGGAAAAAAACAACTTTCAATAATAACAAATTATTAGAAAACATCTGGCAACATTGCTTTTTCAAGAAGAAATTCCTAAACAAAACGACATCGTATCATCTCTTTTTGTAGGTATTCTTTCTCACTTTTTTCATGTTATTCGGCCTTATTACCTTAGCATATTTTATATGAGAAATAAAGAAATTATTTTATTTTGTGTTAACGTGAGTGAAAAATGAATTTTTTCAGACCTATGTGTTTTATTATGGTGTAACAAATAAGTGACAAAAAAAATTATATCAAAATATTGCTGTTTAAAAATGGAGCTAAAGTTCACCGAAGCCGGAAAAATCAAATAAATATCCATAAAATGTTGGTTTTTAAGAATCTATTTCTGTTTTTCTCATAAAAAATATGAAAAAAGAAAAGAAATTTAACAGATATAAAAAATATTTAAAAGTACAGTTACGATTTTACTTATTATCTACTCCGGTTTGTAGTTCTAGTATTAACATTAAATATCATTTTTGGCTGGGGGATGTAAGTATCCACAAAAAGGCTTTTTCTTTTTCATTATTTCGAATGTAAACTATTAAACTGATAAAAAATGGCATGCATCAACTAAAATAAAGCAGTATTCTTTTAATTTAATTATTAAGTGTTATAAAGCCACTGGTATTTATTATTGTCTTTTTTTTGTGCGTTAGCGCTGCATCTATCTGTTTCATTTGCCTTACGCGTTGTATTTAAAAAGTGTTGTTAAATAAGTTAAAATGAAACCTTACTACAAAAGTTTGTCATTGATTTTTTTAATGAAAATTTTACCCTACTGACGAATTGCCTAAAAAGCCTCAAAATTTCCGGTATTTTTGGGAATTAATACACCGGCACGACATGTCAGAGACTCGGACTGTATGTAAAAGCGTATACAGGATGTATTTTAAAATAGTCAACAAATAAAAATATTTTGGTTGTACTAGCCGACTGATTTTCTGAACAGAACCAGAATAATAGGTTTTTGGCAGGCCCAAGAGATAGTTTTTGTTGGTAAACGTTTTGTTTGAAGCAAAGATAAAAATCAAAATTTTGTATTTTAGCGGAAAACACAGCTTTAAAGAAAAGAGTCAATTTGTTAAGTTTTTTTGTTGCTAATTGGTCGGTTTTGAAAGTCTAGTACTGGTTAAACTGTGTTTGCTCTTTGCAATATTTTTATACAGGACATAGCTCGTGCAATATCAATAGTTATCTGCTTTGTTTATTGTTTCATGAATATGAAAACCCTATTTTTAAAAATTGGAAAAGGACTAGTGTTTTGACGGGTCCTGTATAAAAATATAATTTTAAATTTTACCCAAAATTATGCCATTTACATTAAAATATTTGTAAAATTGTTAAAGTTTAAGAATATTATCTGACTACGAACCTATATTTATGAACGGTGCTGTTGATATCAGTATGGCCAAAAGTAAACTGATGACCAATTGAAATGTTTTAACATAAACTTGATTTATTGGAAAATGGTTGGACGCAAATTTGATTTCATTATATAAATAAACAGGGTGATTCACGTTGAGTGTCCTATTAAAAGTTCTGCAAAACCAAAAACAAGAACATTTTAAAATTTAGCGTAGGGCCATAATAGGTGATAATCTACCTTCTAAAAATATTTGGCCAATGCAGCGTTGCGGGATCTACCGGAACCAATGGCTACATTGTAATTTTAAATAGAACACCCTATAGATATGCGGACCTACACAAAATTATAAGTATTTTTTGTTAACATCTACCTATACCTATCTCTTACCATTTTTGAGAAAATAATTTATTGCTATGTTTTTTAGAAACATTACCATGCCAAAAAAGGTTTAATATTTACGTGCCTAACCGAACTGGATACTAGATTTTTTTTGGGATTAGACAATGCACGCACCTAAAAGATTTACATGCTATTATAGCGATATATTTTACAGGGTGTCCCAAAAAATTTACATTTTTACCGAAATTTAATAATGGTTAAAACTCATTTTTTTAACAACATACTGTATTTTATCCCATGTTTAAATAGACAACAATTTACCTACAAAATATCCATACATGTTTCTATACCCATCTGGCACTGTTTTTTAAATACAAGTGAATTTAAATTTTTTCCATATAGTTAAATACCATCCACAATAAACCACACCTGACAACAACTATTCAGAACAATTTAAAATAGAAACTTCAATGGCCTACCTAGGTAAATAAAATAAGCCGGGGTTTTGTTGTGAATGGTTTTAAAAACATGAAAAAAATCAGTTTTATTTAAAGAACGGCGCCAAATGGGTATAGAAACATTTATGGACATTTTGAAGATAAATTGTTGGTCTATTCGAAAATGGGATAAAATACAGTATGTTGTATTAAAAAAAAACCATTAATGAATTTCGGGAAAAGTGCAAATTTTTTGGGACACCCTGTAAAATATATCGCTATTATAGCATGTAGATCTTTTAGGTACATGCATTGTCTAACCCCAAAAAAATTTTAGTATCCAGTTTGGTTAGGCACGTAAATATTAAACCTTTTTTAACATGTGATGTTTCTAAAAAAAACATAATAGTTAATTATTTTTTTAAAAACGGTAGGAGATAGGAATGGGTAGATGTTAACAAAAATTACTTAGAATTTTGTGTAGGATCCGAACATGTAATAAAATATAGGGTGTTCTATTTAAAATTACAATGTTGCCATTGGTTTCGGGTAGATCCGGCAACGCTGCACTGGCCAAAATATTTTGAGAGGGTAGATTATCACCTATTATGGCCGTATGCCAAATTTTTCAAATAGTTCTTGTTTTTGATTCTCCAGAACTTTTAATAGGACACTCAACGTGAATCACCCTGTATACATTTATAAATCTTTAGTAATTTAAAAAAGCAAAATTTTTATTGCATTAAAAAGTTTTTAACAAAAAACTACATATTTTTTGATGCATTTCAACTGATGACCAGTTTAATTTACTAGAAACGCTTCAAATCTTTATAAATATATTTATTAGTCCAAATATTTTGTTCAATATTTTTTGATTAAAATTAGATTTTTCCATATTTATTTATGGTTTTACAAAAAGTCTGCTTATTATTGTTACTAATTGGCCATTCTTATATTTGTGGATGCACCATGTACATTTATATTTCATGTAAATTAGACCTGTATTTTACTTGGCTTATATTTATATTAAATTCTTAACCCTGTCGTGCCCAGTGTGCTATTATTATTATTATTATTAGTACCATAATATTTTTTTTATAATTAACAATCAGATCACCCCGGTGTAAAATTAACTGTACTTTTTACACCAACCTTGTATAATTTGGATCATAATTACTGAGTTCCAAATTAACTAAATTATGATGAATATTTCACTCATGTATAAATTTTCCCATAAGACACGTTAAAAATAAAAAAAAATCTATCTAAATACCGCTCGTGCATAAAAATTAACCAGATAATTATCATGAAAGCTTGTTATTTATAATTCCACGAGTTCGAAAAACGAGTGGAATTTGTATAACAAGCTTGAATTATCGGTAATTTTTAAACACTCGTGGTATTACCCCCGATAATTTTTAAGCACTTGTGGTATTACCCCCGAAAATAATTTAGGCCATTTTTTTTTAAATAAACCCCTCTGTTTATTATATTAGTTTTTGGTTTTTCTACAAGATCTGTTTAGAAGTTTTCATATAAATTCATTTGACAGATGGCTGTGCTTGACACCAAGTATTGCCATGTACGTAGTGTAAAAACTCCACTGCTTTGTTTTTTTAGCTTTTTATCGTAATAGCCCCACTGTGTTGTCAGGGGTTGATAGAAAATCTAATAAAAAGGATGCCCCATATGCATTTTTTCGAAGAATTCAATATACAGGGTGTCTCATTTAAATTAACGAAAAGTCCAATAAGTTTGGTGTATATTTTTTAAAATACTTACTTCGATATTGACCTTTTTTTCGTATATTTTTCACGACAGGGTTTTTATTATACTAATTTTAGATAGAATTATTAGATTTTATTAAACCCGTACTAGTCTATGTGTCTAAGTTAGCTCTAGGACTATTAATTTTAAGTTAAAGGTAATTGTAGTTTTAAAGGCTTTTCGAAAAGGTGACCGTTAAGTTGGTTATGATAATTTTATAGTTCTTCTACTCGGTGGTGCAGTGAAAATAGTAAACGGTTATACAGGCCATTCAGTGAGAGTTGTATGTATAGAGTGGCCCGTTTATTAAGGCTCTTTACATTTTTTCGGAAATTATATGTTTGTTGTAAAGTATTTTTAATTTTAGGATATTTTAGGGTTTGTTACGTTTTTATAAAAGGTCGATTTTTTAAAAAATCAAACACCCTATATTTTATTACATTTTTTATATTTTTATTATCTGAAACAACGGTAAATTCAGTAGGGACTGTGACAATGTTGCCAAGTCTACCATTTTTTCCTAAATTAAGGAAAACTACGTCAAATCAAAGGACAGTAAAGAGTTAAGTAGGCGTTTCTACTATATAAACGTCCCCAAGTAAGTCAGATATCCTTAGCACCTAAAAAAGTTTACTATTTTCTAGCCCAAAGAGAAAAACTAAAAATATAATATTCTGCTTATAAAGAATTACGAATTATTGTGTTCAATTTGTGATAAAAATCGTAAAATAGGTGTTAAAAAAATGTGGAGCTGGCCTCTAAAACTGTTAGCAATTGTGCAGTTTTATAAATTAAGAATAAACATATATTTAATTGTTTTAAGCATAAGATTGAACCTATAAACATAAAACTGTGAAAAAATGACGAAAGATATTGAACCAGGACTATTTTGCGTATTTTTTTTCAATTTTATTTGAAGCTCTCTATAATTTGGCTTCTTTAGTATATACAAGGTGGATCATATTTTTGATGACAAACTTTTCATATATACACAGCGTCTTTAAAAAAGTCTGCATCGTATTTTTTTAAATATTAAATATAAATAAAAGTTAATTTGATTCGATAAAAAAAACGACACAAACTCGCTCTATAAATGACAGCTGTTATCTGTCAAAATTGACTTTTTTTCAAAAATATTTTCAAAATTTCAAGGGGGGTATTTAAAAAAAAAAATTTTTAAAATTTTATTAAAAAGTTTTATTAAAAAAAAAAAAAAAAATGAATTTTTAAAAAAAAAAAATTTTTTTGAAAAAAAAAATAAAAATCCAAAAATTGATATTTTTTTTTTTAATTATTTGTCTTTACATGTAGAATATAGAACAAATTACTAGAATATACAAAACTTAAATGGATGCATTTTATTGATGAAAAACTTAAAAAAATACCATTTTTTTTTTTAAATAAAATTAACACGGTTTTTTTTTTGATTTTTTAAAAGTTTTGTAATCCGCCCGTAAAATAGAACAAAAAAAAAATATCTCTATTTTTCGTTTTTTTTTTATGAAAAAAAAAAAAGCAGCCACACAATAAATAATTTTACCCTAATTATTTTATAATAAATACTTAATATGATTTAATAAATAGTTTTTTAATTTTTTTTTTATAAAAAAATAGAAAAAAAATTCACTTTATTGTAATAAAAAATTTGCAATTTTAAAAAAAAAATTGCATCAAAAACAACTTTTCCTTAAAGTTTTTTTAAAATATCTCCAAATAATTCTTTTTGAATAAAGTGTCAATTTTAAAAGATAACAACTTCATTTTACGCGAGTTTGCATGATTTTTTATCATTTTTAAACTTCCCAAAACTTAAATTTTTTGTTTAATTTTTAAAAAAAAAAAAAAAATATATGATTCCCTTTTTGAAAGCCTCCCAAATTATGATCACACCCTGTAGGCCTTTAAAATTTTTTTATAATATTAAAAAAGGGGAAAGGATAAAAAAAAATTTGGGAATTTTCCAAAATTTTTTTTTATAAAATTCCAAAAAAGTTTTTGGAAAGATGGCTGTGAAAAAGGATAGGTTCAAAAAAAACTATACATACATATTTTTAAAGCCAAGTAAAATACAGATTTTGTAGACTTTCGTTATCTGTAAATTAAGAAAAGGGGGGTTTTTAAAAATACCTATAACGAAAAAAATTTTAATATGTGATTTTCTGTTAAAAGTAGGATAGTAGTTTTGCATAAATTACAAATTTCTAACTTTGGGGCCCCCCTTGCAGTCATATTCCCCCCACATTCCCGGGAAAAACACCACTTTTTAACTGTTTGGGATTCTTTTTCAAGTCTTGTGTTTGGAGGGCTTACACTCTAACTCCCCATTATAAAAAAGATTGAAAGGTCTTTTTTTCGAAAAAAAGACATTTTTTCCAAAACTCCAACCCTTCCTGTAAATCTGCAAAGCAAATCCCACTCTCTGCTTTTTTTAAAAAGCCTTAAAAAAGATTTAAAACAGCCGATTTCTTAAATTGATTTTCCTTGACGCGGCTCTGTACCAAAAAAGATCCGGAATTCTGTTTGTCTATGTGCTTCCAAGGCTGTTTGGGGAAGGGATGGTTTTTAAAATAAGTGACCGATTTTTTCTTTTCGTCGTTTAATATTTTTTTTTGCCACTTCTCCACAATCTATTTTAGGAGCCGTTTTTTTCCAAAATTCGCTTTAAATCTTGAACGATACTTTTTGGTTTTTTAAAATTTTTCCCGGGGGATATTTCCCTTTTATGACGCGAACCTCTTTAAATAACATAATAAATTTTTGTTTTTTGTGGTTCGTTAAAATTCATTCTTTTTTTTAAAAAAAAATTATTCTGTTCTAAAAAATTTAAAAATTTTGGGGGAATTTTCTAATAAAAAAAATATTATGACAAGTTTCTATTTTTTTTTTACGCCCCCCTAGGAGAAGAAAGGCCCCCCCCTAAATGTTTTTTTTTTTTTTTAAAACCTGGGCGTTTTTTTTAATATGATGGTTACTAGATATTTTCCAAAAATCCCATTTCTTTTTTTCCCTATTTAGTTTGCCAGGGAGGGAATTGGGGGGGGAAAAAATAAAAAATTTTTTTTTAAACCCCCCTTTAAAAGGCCCTCAACAATATTATTTTCAAGTTTTTTTAAACCCCAAAAAAAAAAAAAGATATTCTTGATTGACATCAAAAAATTTAAAATTTTTTTTTAAAAAAAAAAATTTATTAAAAAAATTTTTTTTTTCAGGGTTTTTTAAAAATTGAACCTCAATATTTAGGGGGGAAATTTTTTGGGGTTTTTTTTAAGAAAAAAAATCTATGAAAAAAAAATTTATTTTTTTTGCGTGGTAAAATTTTCAAAAATTAATGATTTATATTTGAAAATGTTACCACCCTGTATCTAAAAAAATTAAGACGTTTAGGGCATACGTTCATATAAAGTTTTCTTTTTTTTTTTAAAATAAACCCCCAAAAAATTTGGTTTCCCCTTTAAAAATTGACGTTAAATTTAAAAAACCCCGTATAATGAAAAAAAATTTCCAAGCATAATATTTTATTTCTCGTAAATAGTTGATTTTATCGATGAAAAACAAGAATACCTTTTTTTAGATTGGGGGTTTAAAACTTCTTAAGAATAATATTGTTGACCCTTTATCATACAGGGTTTTAAAAAAAAATTTTTATTATTTTTAAGAGCAATTTGCAGGACCCTGGCAAACTAAATAATCCAGATATGATTTAATGGGCTTATTATAAGAAGACTTGGGGTAGTAACCATCATTTTAAAAAAAAAAGTTAATTTACGCCTAGTTTTTAAAAAAATTTTTAAAAAAAAAAACGATTTCCAGGGGCATCCGTTATGTACCTGTATCTCCGTAGGGAAGGGTCGTAGGATAAATTTTTTATGGGAACTTGTCAAAATATTTTTGGGTTTTCTATTAGTTTTTGAGAGATTGCCCACATATTATGGGCCCCCCCGTATATTATATTAATTTTAAAAAAAAATATTTTATGTTATCCATTGACTTTTTTTTTTTCCCCCAAAATTTTTATGTAAAGTTGAGATGGTATAGATTAGGAAAAGGGTTTAAACCTAAAATACATAATAAAAAAACGTATATCCGGAATTTTTCGCCCACAACTGTATTCTCATCGTTTCCCCCCCAAAATTTTTCCCCATGTATTAAAGAAAAATGATGTGCATAAAATATTTTTCATTTTTTAAATATATTTTTTTAATATCTAGCAAATGACAGGGGAAAAAAAATTTTATTGTACGATTTAATATGCGCTTCATATCTCAATTTGGGGGACACTAATAAATATTTCTTTTATAGAAAAGAGCGCAAATAAAAATTTTATTCGACGGCTCCCAACATTTTTCCGACTTATTCTTGATTTATTGAATTAATTCTAAGTTAGAGATTTATGTGTATGTCCAAATAGTGAAAGCAAAATTCTTAAGACACTGAGTTTCTTTTTTTTCAACAATTAATTAAATACAAAAAAAAAAGGAATACATTTTTAGCCAGAAAATTACCTCGTAAAATATTCTGCGTTCCTTTTTTTAAAAAAACCCCCCATTTAAGGTAGTATATGTCATACAAAAAAATATATATATATATTTTGTAAGAATTTACATAATTTTATTTTTGCTATATAAATAAGCTATGTTTAATGAATTGTATTTCTAAGGCTTGAATTTCCATCTGCTGATATCTTTCTGATAAGAACTGGAAGTTAACAGGTGGTTGAAGTCCGGCACTTAGTATAGACAATATTCAATTAGCCATATCATTTGTTGTCGTTCGTCATGATTTAAAATCTATAACTAGCTACTTTTTTGAAAAAAAGTTGTGTACATTTGTGTGTTATACAGGACAAAAAAATGGGAAATTTGTCGACAAATTAACTACGTTATTTAATTCTTTTTTTGGAGGGAGAAAAGAAAGATCAATGATTTGTTACGTGAGATTTGTGCACTGAAATTTATAACGTAATTAAAAAAAAACAAAATTGATTTTGTTTTTTTCCCCCTTTTTGGGTTTTCCCCTCAACCTTATTTTTAGAACAGTCATTTCTGAGAGCAAGTTTTTTGGGGGTTTTCAATCTTTACTCGGAGGACAAAGCTTTTTTCCGAGAACATCGCAGATTTAAAAAAAGAACGTGCGTATATCTACTGTGTCCTGTCTGGACAGGACTAGGAATGTTGGGGTTTTCCCCCGGCGAAAATTATACGCGAAACTAGTCTCGCGTTGGGATACCTACATAGCGCCTATTCCGAAACTTTTTGCGCGAAAACTTTTCTAGGTGAGCGATGGCTGGTCGGTTTTTGAGTGTGAATCAGTGTTTTGCTTTTTGTAAACTCGCACGATTTAAAGCTTCAAAAAAAGAACCAGGAGGAGGGCCCCGTCTCGCGGAAACTGATGGCTCAACTTGTTTCGCCACCCCTTTTTTCGATGTTTCGCTTTG
>JAHBCN010023747.1:0-12431 GCA_019359885.1 Listronotus oregonensis | reverse complement strand
TCAAAAGTTGTTTCCTAAAAAATATTAAAAGGCTTCAAAATATAAGCAATTTCATTCTTTTCAAATATAAGAAAGGCGTTTTGGGGATTTTTCTGAAAAATAAAAATTGTAATGGGTATTAAAAAAAACAAATAAAAAAAAAAGCCTTTCGTTTTTTGATATCAAAAAACCATAACTGATAAAAAAATGCAAAAGACCCCTTTATTTATAATTTTTTAAAACGGAAAATTCCCGGGCATTTTTGTTTCCCGGCTGAGGTAAAAAAAGAAACACTAAATAATTTTTTGGTCAAAATATTATTTAAAAATTTTAAACAATTATGGGTATTTAGTCCCAAAAAAAATTATTTAGGGGACGTACTTGGTTTTGACGCCGGCCAATAAAAAGGGCCCCAAGGCCCTTTTTTCACTTTAAAAAAAAATTAAAATAAAATAATTTTCGGGAGTTGAGACTTCTTTTGTGGAAATTTCTCCTCTTCAAAGATCTTCTTTCCAATTTCCCTATCTCTTATGGTTTTCGATTATCATCAAAAATCAAAGGCTTTTTTTTTCGTTTTTGATAATAACAATTGCAACTTTTTCGAAAAAAATCTTAAAAACCCCCTTCCAATTTTTTCTGCAACGAATGAGCATGCTCATTTTTTAAAGCCTAAGTATTTTTGCGGAAACCACTTTAAATAAGGTACTAAAATGGGCAATAAGATCTGTTTCACTGCAACTTTAACCGATTTATTGTAAATATTTCTTCTTTCTTTAGAGGTCTTGAGTCCACTCAGGGTTTCTTATTTATTTCAGTCCAAATACTTTACACATGCGCAGAAAAATTCATACTTGTACACTTGTGTAACTGCTTGATCCTAAACAAGCGTTTTTATTAAGACATACCTAAAAGGAAATAATTCAGTGCAGCTTGGGTCCATTTTTCTTTTTTTATTTTTTTCTCAATCACTTTTTACTTTAAGTTTAAAATGTAACTTTACATAACTTTTTTAATACTAATTATTGATTGTTTTTTGTAGAGTGTCATTGTTACTAGATGTCTTTTACGATGGAATCAGATACTAAAATCCCATAAAATTTTTAATTAGCTATTAAAACAATTAACAAATATACTAAGTGACATGGAAACCCAAACACCCAATAAAAATGATTTTATTTCAGTAATATTTTATAAAAATATCAGGATAGTCGTTGTAATCAAATAATTTAAATTTTAATTTAATTTCTTAAAGATAGACTAAGTTTACTATTCGATTTGTTTAAAAATGTGTTTATGCGCCATGGTGTCTTATACATTCATTGAAGCGCAGCCAGAGTCTTCTACTGATCATGTCCCACACGTGTTCAATAGGGACAAATCGGGAGATCGTGGTGGCCGTGCAGCAAATTAATTTGGGCATGTTTAAAGTATTCCAACATTACTCTTGCCACATGTGGTCGGGCATTATCCTGTAGAAAAGTTGGATTTTGGAGAGTCTTAAGATATGGAATTATATGTGGCTCCACTTTTCTTTAATGTAACGCAAGCGGCCATGCTGCCTAAGACTAAAAAGCCTTAGAGCAGTAAGCAATGGCCACCCACACCATAATCCCAACAGTACAATGAACATGCCTCACAACAAAAAAATTGGGGGGTCACGGCGATCTCCACGTCGCCTTCTTACTCGTGCCCGACCATCGGGCATGGCTAAACACAATCGAAATTCGTCAGTAGAGACCACTGTGTTCCATTCCTGGTCGTTCTCTACTCCACTGAAGTCGATTGCTTCGATGCTCTTGAGTGTAAGGTAAGACCCAGTAAAGACGAAATGAAGAAAGAGCAAAACTTCCTATTTGACGATAAACTGTTCGCATTCCAATTGGCCTCTCATGTTCTGTAAACCATTGGTTTGCAATTGCCCTGGTTGTGGAAAAAAGATCTCGTTAAGCTAACAATCCTAGACGGCGGTCTTAAAGAGGTGTTTTTCTGCAAACTCGTTCTGTGCCTCTGGCTCTTAGTGTTTGGCTTTCTTGAAGCCATGCCTGACACCATCTCACCACAGTATCTAAATTTCTTAGCAGTCTAGCACCAATATCATAGTTCAGCCTCCCTTAGTCCAACTATTCGTCCCCATTCAAACTTGCTTAATTGGCGATAATTTGCATTTCTTCTCACTCTGGTCATTATTAACACTTGCAAACAACGTTTACTAACACGATTAAACTAATCTTTAATATTTTATTAATTAGATATTACATATTTAAAAAAACGGATAAAAAAAATGCGAAAGTGATAAGGTTAAAAATATTATCATGGGTTGTTTTTGTAATCATAAACTTGTAAACAAAAAGGTATTAAAAACAAATCATGATTCCATGCTTTCTTAAATTTACTTGGTAAGCAGCTCTGGCATCACTATGGCTTAAATATTTGCTTTAGTGGCCCCTATTGCACAATTTTAAGTTAGACAACAAAAGCAATTTATAAATAGAAACAACATTAACTGAAATACGAAACGTAATTAGTAACCATGTTGTATTAACCAAGACAGAACGCGAAATCTACACTCTGAGGATACATGTAGGTAGTTTGTCAGTCCTAATTGCAAATAAAACAGATTTATATGCAGCTTTTCCCTTTTAGGGTTGCATTTCGGTACATCAAAGTTATTGCCTCCACCGATTTATGGTAAGATTAATTTTCATCCGCATCAAAGATAAATAAACACCGATCATTATAACCACTGAGTTATAAATATGACTTAAAAAAATAAAACTATACAGGGTGTCCCGATAAGGTCGTCCTCCGGCGATATCTCGAAAACTCCTCACCACACAGCTTTCGGAAAAAATATTTATAGTAAAATCAGCCTTGAGAAAATGCTGAGAATTATTTTCAAGTTTCTAATTCCACCGCTTGAGGGCGTAAAAGTAAGAACGAAATTAAAAACACGGGTTATTTAGAAATATACCATATTAACTTATGTCGTTGATAGTTTTCTCACAAACCTTATAAAATTGGGAAACTTTTAAGCGTTTTTTCCTAACCTGTCAAATAAAGGGAGAGGAAGGAGCGAAAGTACCTGTGACAAAAATTAAGTAACTTTATTTCGGCCTAACCGATTTTAATAAACTAGGTCTCGTTTGAAGGAACTTTTACCAGGGGTTAAGAAAAAATATTGGTGTAGTTAATTTATTTTTTTGTTTTATCCCTAGAGACTGATTTGTGTCAAAGTTATAAATTTTGTCAATATTTAAAAAAAAAATAAATACAATGGTATTATTATTATAAGTCCAGTAAAAAGAGCATAAAAAGTCAAGAAACTGGTAATTTTAAGTTATCAGATAAATAACGCGGCGTTTTTATCAAGAATGCCACGACAAAAAAACCATTTGAAACTTGGTTGTGGCTGTGTGCACGTAAAATTTAGGAAATAAAGGGACTTTGAATTTCGTGCAAATTTTTATTAAAAAAATCCTAGCAGAGCGCTTTCGGTAAAACCATCATCAGTGCTATCTACAAGCAAAAATGAACTTTAAAAGAAAGATTGAAAAATTTTGTTGGAATATTTTAAGAAATTTTCAAAAACTGTATTTTAGTGTTTTTTAATTTTTTTTTTTATATTTTAAAATTTATTTTGGAAATTAAAAATTAAATATAGTATATCAATGTGAAGTGATGAATTTAGTAGACTTGGTATGGAAAAGAAAAAGCAAAAGAAAATAAAAGTTCAAAACTTACTCGTCGTCAAGCAAACCAAAAATTTGAGCAACAAACATTTAGAGGGCTTCAATAAAATATCACATTATTACACAAATTTAAAATAAAAGTCAAACAACATTAATTTAATTTTCCCCTTATTAAAGGTGAAATTTAAAAAAATTTAAAAAACTATACCATTTTGTGGAAAGACGACATGTGATTATGTTAGTTGGAACCAGTTGTACTGACGTATAAAAAAGGATAGACAATCATTTTAAAGGGGTATAGAAAAGGAAGTATACCGAGGTTGTTTAGAGTGTGTTGTTAAGAACTGATAAAATTATTATGTTTAAAGGCTGTGTTAGAAAATGGAATCAAAAAACAATTTTAAGTAATGATTATTTGTTTATAACTTTAATATAATTAAGAAATCGTAATTTGTAGTAAATTATGACAAATGTGAAATATTTATGAAAACTGGGGGCGCGTTCAAGAAATCAGATTGAGATATTTTATTTTGAACTTTTTAATATAACTTGCTTCTAAACAGAAACGTAAATTATAATGAACTATGAAAAATTTGAAAATTGTTTTGTTTGAGAAACGTTACAGAGGAAAATTTGGTTTTCAAAGAAAACTTCAAAAAAAGAAAAATATTAATAATTTTTTTTTAAAACCTTTTAAAAAAGAAATTTTGAAAAAGAAAAATTAATCTAAAGGTCCCTAACTCATTCTCCTGACATTCCCTGGGTCTACCAAAGAAGCTCACAAGGTTGGGAAAATAGTAGAGGAGATGTTAGTGGGGTTAGAAAGGAAGCGTTTGCGTTGTTTGATAGGGGATTATTGCCAAAAGCCGAAGTTGATCTTGTTTGATGTTCTGTTATTCTAGTTTTAAGGGGGTCTACTATTTCTTACCAATATAAGAGCTATTAAGGTCCCTTAAAAACCAGAATAACAGAACATCTAACAAGATCAACTTCGGCTTTACTACATTTAAAAAGAACTCAAACACAACTTTGTCCACAAAAAAATTCAAAAATCTTGCACAATACTACATCTAAAAACTTTAATAGACTAGATTTTCTCGAAGACATAGAAATAAACAAAGAGCTTAATACCAACAACTTATGTCTTAACACTCAAGTTAACCTTAATAGATCTTTTTACCTTTACATGAGCGTCTTATGAACTAAATCACTCGATGATGAAAAAACAATTTACGCTTTAGCCCCATTTTTGGGAGATCCAACGTCCTTGTTCTTTGCATATTACATGATTTCCATATTCTTTTCAACAATTCAATTTATTAAAAACAATTTTTTTTTGACCCAAACATAACAGTCAATTAATTGAAAGTTTTCATTTGTCTGCTGCACCTCGGCCTGCCTCCATTCCTGGGGTCTCAAAGAACCTCACACTCCTTCTCCGCTATGTCCTCCTTATAACCATATAATCCCCTATCAAACAACGCAACCGCTTCCTTTCTAACTCCACTAACATCTCCTCTACTATTTTCCCAACCTTGTGAGCTTCTTTGTGGCCCCAGGGATGTCAGGAGAATGATTAGGACCTTTAGATATTAATTTTTCTATTTCAAAATTTCTTCTTTTTTAAAAAGGTTTAAAAAAAATATTTTTTTCTTTTTGGTTTTTCATTTGAAAAACCAAATTTTCACTCTGTAACGTTTCTCAAACAAAACAATTTTCAAATTTTTCATAGTTCATTATAATTTACGTTTCTGTTTAGAAGTAAGAATTTCTGAGTTATATTAAAAGTTTCAAAATAAAATATCTCAATCTGATTTCTTGAACGCGCCCCCCAGTTTTCATAAATATTTTCACATTTGTCATAATTTACTACAAATTGATTTCTTAATTATATTAAAGTTATAACAAATAATCATTACTTAAAATTGTTTTTTGATTCCATTTCTAACACAGCCTTTAAACATAATAATTTTACAGTTCTTAAAACCCCTCTAAACAACCTCGGAGTATTACTTCTTTTCTATACCCCTTTAAAATGATTGTCTATCCTTTTTTATACTCAGTACAACTGGTTCCTAACCTAACATGATCACATGTTCGTCTTTCCACAAAATGGTATAGTTTTTTTTAAATTTTTTAAATTTCTCCTAATAAGGGAAATGTAACAAATATTAATGTTGTTTGACTTTTATTTTAAATTTGTGTAATAATGTGATATTTTTTGAAGCCCTCTAAATGTTTTGTTGGCTCAATTTCTGCTTGCTTGACGACGAGTAATTTTGAACTTTTATTTTCCTTTGCTTTTTCTTTTCCATACCAAGTCTACTAAATTCATCACTTCAATTGATATACTATATTTAATTTTTAATTTCAAGCAAAATAAATTTTAAAATATAAAAATTTTTTAAAAAAACACTAAAATACAGTTTTTTGAAAATTTCTTAAAATATTCCAACAAAATTTTCAATCTTTCTTTTAAAGTTCATTTCTTGCTTGTAGATAGCCTGATGATGGTTTTACCGAAAGCGCTCTGCTAGGATTTTTTTAATAAAAATTTGCACGAAATACAAAAGTCTCTTCATTTCCTAAAAAAACATTTGTTTTTCTACAAATATTAAATAATATCAATAATATTCTTTTTATTATCATATATTTAATAACAGCATTCATAATTTCACGGCTCGTGTATAATAATAGCTGATTTATTATTATCTACGGGCTTTGGCTAATTGTATTTTTATTGTGCTGGAATATTATGCACATTTCCATTTTCTCTTAAACGGGTTGCCAAACGTCTAAACACATTTTTATTAAAATGCCGTCTTTCGGAATATCTTATGGCATTCTGTCTTGCAGCAATAGAGGCATTTTGGAAATTTTCAAAATAAACTGCGAGCATATCGTGTTCCTCCGTGGAAGAATAAGACATAATTTAAAATTACTTATAACGATTAACAACACTACTACTACTAACAATAACGATGAACTGCAATAAACAAGAACTAAATTTAAAATTATTAGATTTGACAAACAATATTACTTGTCATTTTTGACGTCCCTGTTTTCTGTGATTTTTGACGTCCCAGGACTGCAGTTCTTTAGAAATTAGTCGATAATTAATTATGATATCGAAATGCGGTTTTCAGCAGTTTCTTTACTTTTGTATGCTCTTTTTTATGGGCTTATAATACTAGTACCATTGTGTAAAAATTTTTCGAAAAAATTGACAAAATTTATAATTTTGACACAAATCAGTCTCTAGGGATAAAACAAAAAAAAATAAATTAATTATACCAATATTGTATCTTAATCCCTGGTAAAGCTCTTTCAAACGAAACCTAGTTTATCACAATCGGTTAAGCCGAAAAAGAGTTATTTAGTTTTTTTAATGTACCGGGTGTTCCACTAAGAGAGGTAGTCGGCTATATCTCAGAAACTACTAATAGTATAACTTTCGGAAAAAAAATTTAGATAAAAGCGACCAAGAGAAATTGCTGGAAATTATTTTCAAGTCTGTGGGATGGCCGCTAGGGGGCGTAAGGGTAACGTCAAAACATAAAAATATACATTTCTCAAAAAATATCAAATAAAGTGTATCAATAAATGGTACTATTTTTATCTTTAATGTTTTCTAAACAAGAAGCTTCAGGTGTAATTTTTGTCAGTTCTAAATTAAAGTGGTGGGGGAAGGTTAAAGTTTAATTTAGGAAAGTGCTAATAACTCCGGATTGCTTTAACCGAATTTAGTGAACTTAGTCTCCTTTAGAAGAGCATTTTAAGCATTATTTTAAAGTGTATAAACTATTGCTACACTCATCTCACAAACGCCGCTAGAGGGCGTCAAGGTAAAAACTAACCTATTTTACGAATTTTTTTGAAAAATTTAAATACAATGATATATACCTTTTACATATTTAGATAGAGAAAAAAAATCCTAACAAAACGGCGAAAACCGCAATTTAATATCTCTTTTTAAACCGAATATATTCGCAAAGATATAAATACTACATAGAGAAGTAACGTATTTAAGGACACGATGTTTTCTACTAGGCCGATTTTTTTAGGTAAAAATTAAATTTATACATTTTTACAAAATCTAATAACATACTACGTAATTTTTACTAATTTAAACCCATTTAACGATATTATACAACATTAGATAATTACCAACCTATAACTGTAATAATCCATCGAGCGTGGTCCTTATCAAGTTAGCTTTGAAAATAAAAGGATGCTAAAATGTCAAAAATCCAACAATTTTTATTTCAAAATATAATTTTTAGTGTTGTGCTATTGTGTTTTTAAAAGATGCCTTTATTGCTTGAAGAAGCTAGTTGATATTATTGCTATTTATTTTGAGTGTCTGCAAAATGCGACAATAGCTGCAAGGCTGTATGTATTGAGATATCCTTAGAGAGGCCGGTACGGCAGCGGCAGCAGAATGTTCACTTGTTTAGCAAATCGCTTTCGTATCACGGGAAGTGTTCTTCGCCCCTTACACCGCAGACGCCGTAGAACTGGGGAAAATGTCATCAACGTTTTTGCTTATGTAGAGTTTAATCCTCAAGCAACAAAGGCATTTTTAAAGAACACAATAGCACAACCCTAAAAATAATATTTTAAAGAACACAATAGCACAACACTAAAAATAATATTTTGAAATAAAAATTGTTGGATTTTTGACATTTCAGCATCCTTTTGTTTTCAAAGCTAACTTGATAAGGACCACGCTCAATGGATTATTACAGTTTTAGGTTGGTAATTATCTAATGTTGTCTAATATCGTTAAATGGGTTAAAATTAGTAAAAACCATGCAGTATGTCATTAGATTTGTAAAAATTTATAAACTTAATTTTTACCTAAAGAAATCGGCTTAGGTAGAAAACATTGTGTCGTTAAATGCGTTACGTCTCTATGTCGTATTTATATTTTTGCTAATATATTCGGTTTGAAAAGAGATATTAAATTGCGGTTTTCGCCGTTTTTTTGGGTTTTTTTCCTTAATCTAAATATGTAAAAGGGTATATATCATTGTATTTAAAATTTTCAAAAATTTTCTAAAATAAGTTAGTTTTTACCTTGACGCCCTTTAGCGGCGTTTGTGAGATGAGTGTAGCAATAGTTTATACACCTGAAAATAATGCTTAAAATGCACTTCTAAACGAGACCAAGTTTACTAAATTCAGTTAAAGCAAACCGGAGTTATTAGCACTTTTCTAAATTAAACTTTAACCTTCCCCCACCACTTTAATTTAGAACTGACAAAAATTACACCTGAAGCTTCTTTATTTAGAAAACATTAAAGAATAAAATAGTACCACTTATTGGTACACTTTATTTGATATTTTTTTAAGAAATGTATATTTTTATGTTTTGTTGTTACCCTTACGCCCCCTAGCAGCCATCCCACAGACTTGAAAATAATTTCCAGCAATTTCTCTTGGTCCCTTTTATGTAAACATTTTTTGCCCGATAGTTATACCATTAGTAGTTTCTGAGATATAGCGACTACCTCTCTTAGTGGAACACCCGGTACATTCGCTTCTCTCCCTCCCTATATTTGACATGTTAAGAAAAAACGCGTAAAAAAATCCTTATTTTACATAGTTTGTGAGAAAACTATTAACGACATAAATTAATATTGCATATTTTTTAATAATCCGTGTTTTTAATTTTGTCCTTAGTCTTACGGCATCTAGCGGTGAAATTAGAAACTTGAAAATAATTTCCACCATTTTCTCGAGGCTGGTTTTACCATAAACATTTTTTTTCAAAAGCTATGCGATGAGGGGTTTTTGAGATATCGCCAGAGGACGACCTTATCAGTGCACCCTGTATTAATAACAAAATTACAAAAAAAATATTTTATTTTTTACCATTATAAATTTAAAAGTGACATAAATAACTTTTTACTTTTCATATCATTAGTCTCTTTGGTTCTCTTTTTTACCCACCTTTCGTAAATATTTTTTTATGATAAAGTAAATAAAATCCAGGCTATTATATTTGTTTTTCATAATGTTTCAAAATATTCTATTAAGTTCATTATCCTTCCTTTGTAAACTTTCCAAGACATAATTATCCTTAAAAAACCATTTATTTACTTAAAAAAAGGTTCTTTTGGCTCGATTTAAAAAAACAATATTTATATTTATCATCTTAACTGAAGTTTCAACCCTCCAAATTAAAAAAAAGAAATTGATTTGACAAACTTTTTGATATCAGATTAATTTGTTTACCAGGCCAAAAAAAGATTTCGTTTTATTTGAAATCAGAAAAAGTTTTGTTGAATTTAAAATATTAGCTTATTAATTTGCCAACTTTATAAATGTTTTCTTATAATACAAATTTAAAATAAAAATAATAATTAATTAAATTGACATAAGCATTTTTTAAGATATTAAATTAAAGGCTAGAATTATGGCTTATTATACAGGGATGCGCAAAAGTCCGGAATAAAATTAATATCTTTTTAACCAGTAACTTAGGAAAAAAACGCTGAAACAAGTCAATTGATTTTAAATTGTACGCATTATTTGGCAATAAAATGAAATATTTTTTTTCAATCCCTTAGCTGCAACCCTTCCTAACTTCTTTTTTCAACTGCAAACCTATGTCGTGTATGGGCTCATTGAAAAGCTCGTAAAAAATGGAAACTGACCATACCCTTTTTTTTTTTTTAAACTTATGTGGTTATCAGAAAATGAGAAAAACTCTGTTAAAAACAGAAAAGTTAGAAATACCTACTTAGTGCTATCTACGGGTGAATTAACGTTGCAAATAAACAAATAAAGTGGCATTCAGCATTGATGATGTACATTGCTCAACAATTGCTAAGGATCATCAGTACCTAGTTTCTAAAAGTTTACAAATTTTAAGAACAGACCAACCTGGGCAAACGGGCAGGCAGCACAACAAATTTTATTGATTATGTGTAAAACTGATAACGTAATCTAGCATCAACATTCTTTGGAATTCATTTTTTCAGAAAAAAATTACACATAAAATTAGTTATAATCCCAAGCAATTGTTGAGCAGTGTACTTCAAAAAGAGAAAAAGGTTGTTAAATTTTTTGTACCAAATTTAATGCCCTGATAAGATTTTTTTTACTCAGTTTTAAAATTGTGGCATTTCTGGGTACAATTGAAATCTATTTAGTTTATTAATTGTGTACCTTCAAAGTGTTCTTTTTTAATTTGCCAAACAAAAAAAATCGAATCTTGATATTGTTGGGATGTGGGGATAGAATGCGGAGTGAAAGTGAAGTTTGTACTTTATTTAATGCAAAATATCCGGAAAATCACATTACCCAGGCTACTGTAAGTAAGATCTTACACAAATTTGAAGAACATGGTACATTGAAGGACTTGCCCAGAAGTGGCCGGCCACATGTTTTAGACGAAGATCAAAAATTGGACATTGCCGTATCTCTGCAGGAAGATCCACATTTGTCAACGGTTTCATTAGCCCAAAACAATCCTGCGTCTAGTCGTACGATTGGGAGGTTTTTGAAAACAGAAAAATACCACCCATATAAGGTATATCTTGTCCAAGAGCTCTTGGAAGATGACTATGATAGGCGTTTGCAATTTTGTGAGGAAATAATGAGGCGATGTGACGAGAATAATGGGTTTTCACTGAACATACTCTTTTCGGACGCAGCTACTTTTTATTTAAATGGAGTAGTTAACAGGCACAATTATCGATTCTGGAGTCAGGAAAACCCACACTGGATATGCGAAGCTCATACGCAGCGTCCTCAGAAAGTAAATGTATGGGCAGGCATCATCAACAACAGAATATTAGGGCCATACTTTTTTGAGGGAAACCTTACAGCTGCACTCTACTTAGACTTTTTACGCTTTGAATTAGTGCCTGCTTTAGCTGTTATGTTTCCCAATGAAGCAGATCCAAATATCTCCACTGAAACACTTTGGTTCCAACAGGACGGCGCTCCCCCACATTTTGGTATTAACGTCAGAGAATATCTCGATGAAATATTTGCAGGACGCTGGATTGGACGACGTGGTACAATTCAATGGCCGCCACGATCCCCAGACTTAACGCCATTAGATTTTTTTTGGGATATCTGAAAGACAAGGTTTATCAAAATAGGCCGGCTAATATTGAAGATCTAAAAACAGAATTAGAGTGAAATCACATAACATACCGGCTGAGGCCATTCGGAATTCCGTAGACGGGGTTTACCATCGCCTAGGAGCCTGCCAAGTAGAGGGTGGAGGGCATTTTCAGCATCTGTTATGTTAATTCACCCGTAGATAGCACTAAGTCGTCTCTGCCCCTATTTTGCATACACAGTATGTTCCCGTAATTAATGGTCTATATTATTTTTATTACATTCGATAAATGGCACGTTTTGTAGCATTAGTAAACCGAGAACATATTTTTGCTCTAATAAAATTTTCTTTAAACTGCTTAACTTAAAATATAAATTAATTATTTTTTTGTCTAGGGGCTATATCTTAAATATATTCTGAAGCCAGTTTAACTGTATAGGTCCTAAAATACTTTAATCTAAAATATGATAAAGTTAAGTGTGGAAAATTAAAATTAATTTCATCTACATCTACATCGAATCTTTTTATTTTCGAATCTTATAATTTTATAAACTTAAATCAGACTTAAAAATAGGTATAATTTATTTTTTTTGTAGTGTATTTGTTGTACCCTTTATTATTTGCAGTTAAAAGATTTTTTAAAATCCCTTTAAAATACTTGTGTACAGTTATTTTGGTTTATT
>JAHBCN010023746.1:0-12507 GCA_019359885.1 Listronotus oregonensis | reverse complement strand
GGTTTCAATTGAAATCATTTCTTAAGTATTTTTCGGGACCCTCTGAAAAAAAACAAGATGGTATTCAATTTTCCTTTAAATATAAGAAAGCAAAAATAAGACCCTATTCGGTTTTCGATAAATGACCCTGTACTTTTAATTGTTATAATTTATAAATTTATAAAAAAATGTCCCCTGTATATTATTTTAATCTTACTTAATTTACTAAAAAAGCACGAAAACCGCAAATAAATTAAATTAGAAAATAGGCGTATGCGATAGGGCGTTATTCTACGTTCTTTCCGTAAAATGAAAATGTTCGCTTAATGAGTGTTAGCTGTAGGCCTAGCCTCAAATATAATTACTAAATAAGTGCATGGAAATGAAAAACCACGCTAGATGGGAAATTAAATGGCGGAGAGCGACCGGTCGTCTCATTCGGTTTTATTATAATTGATTAAGAAATGTATTATTTTTGATTATAGCTAGCGGGAGGTATTAAAGTCGTAATTAGCTTTGGTCAACAGCACTGTCATGTTAAAACAAATAAATATAAAAAACTATTTTAAAATATGATATACACGGTGTCAGGAAAATACGTGTACCAATGCAAAGACAATTATTATAGTTTTCGCTATAGACGCACAAAACAATGCTTAATTTTTGGTAATAGGTTTGGACGCTCGCTTATTTGGGTGGGCGTCCATTAAGAGAAAATATGTTCACACGATGGTATATTAAGTAACATTGTTGCCAAAGCTATAACAATGGTAGCAATATTTATTTTTGTGGGAAACAGGTCAAATTAAGGTAAGGAACAAGATATCGAGATACGGTTTTTGCGAGCTTTTTTAGGCATTATTTAGTTACTTTTTCATAAAAAAAAATATACCAATGATTTTAATTTTTTTTGAGAAAATTTACCATTTCTGTCGGAATATCGAAAAAAGCCCTCTAGTGGCGACATGTGAAACTAACAAAACTTCAAATATTATAACATTTATAGCACAAGAAAAGCTCTTGTCAACTAGCCTAAGCTTGTTAAAAATGGCTTAGCCGTTTTGAAGATACATAGTGTTTTTCCGGAAATCTTTAAATACCCTACAACACTTTATTTTTAGAGATACAGCAAAAATTGTCGAACAAAAAACGTTCAAATTATGCTCGACTTTAAAGATCAGGTATTTTTTTGTTAGGTTAATATAGCAAAATTCACAGAAACATCAATTTTTTACATTTAAGATTGTAGTTACGCCCACTAGCGGCCATTTTAGAAACTTAAAAATAATTTCCAGCTATTTCTCTTGGCCACTTTTACACAAAATATTTTTTCCTCAACGCTGTGCGATAAACATTTTCTGAGAAAGAGCCGGCGTCCTTTCTTATTTGGACACCCGGTACATAAAATTCAAGAACACCCTGTATAATACTGTATATATAAGGGACGGGATTTAGATGGGTCCACTACAATTTTTTTATTATATTAACCAAATAGTTTAACGTTTATTTTTGTTAATATTGATCGACTATAATTTATAGCCAGTATGCTATTAAATTTCTAAGGAGAAGTTCTAAATCACCCTGTGTATAATTTTTAATATTATGTCTATTTCTAAGTTCAATGACGCTTTACCTTAGGAAAAATTGTTGTCTAGTAAATCCATTTATTCAGGCAACTGTGTGAAAGAATGCTCTTTTCTAAATCAAGAGATAGATCATTTCCTAGTTGCATTAACTACCTATTTAGCATTCAACGTAAAATTTCGCACTAATTAAGACAATTCTCACCGCTGTTGCAAAGGTTTTTATAAAATTAACTTAGATTAACGTCTTGCCTAAATTCTTATAATTGGAACTTTTCTTACCTTTTCTTGTTGGTATTTTATTTACCTGTCCCTTAAAATGTATAAATTGTATTTTTGATATCTTCCTATTTTTTTTTTTCATATTCAGGACCTCAAAATTAACTTTTATTTAGAAGTCTCTAAAATCTCAGGTTTTTCGTAAAAAATCTCTCTCCTCGTTTCTTACGCGATTACAATTTTAATTTGATTAAGTTCGCAACGTAGGTCAAAAGCAACATCAGTTTCAGTTTTTTTTTGTTTTAATATCCATTAAAATAGAAAATTATTTTTCACGTAAAAAGGCTGTCAAACTTTTAAATTTCAAAGCCATTTCCTCGATTAAAGGATAGACGAGAAGATATTTTATCCAAAATGTAGTAATCACCAAATTTTCAGTCATTTTTCGCCACTGAATCGTATTTTCAGTTTATGTCAAAATTAAAAGAATTTTAAGCAAATTTATGTCCATCATTGTCATGTAAATTAGAAAATAATCCATATATGACTTTCCAAATGAGATATAATATATATAATATAAATATGTTGTCATATCTTCGTTTTTAGCAGTGTCGTCACTATTCTCCAATAATAAAGTCGATTTCGGAAATAAGAAAAAAAATGTTGTTTAAGCTTTCAGACAACGTTCCATACATAGATCTTCTTTTTTTATTTAACCTGATTTTTTGCTATTTTAAAGGTAAAAATTTTTATTAAATTTTCTGAGCTGTCGTGCCCCTCTTAATGTTGCTTTGCGCCTCCCCGGGGGGGGGCGCGGCCCCCATTTTGGGAACCACTGCTCTAGTACTACCTGAACAAGCAAATAAAGGGATTTCCAAATTACCAAATTATATTACCTATAGTTTGTATTTTTAACTTAGTGGATTATCTAACTTTAAATTTATAATAACAAGCTCTCAAGTACCCTTAGGTTTTGTTAATCTTTTATTATGATAGACGCAGGCGATGGATGTTAAGCAAGCCATCTCTCTTACCAAAATTACTTCAACTACCATTCGAGTTTATACTGTTATAATAAATGGTAATCTCAAGTTTTGAAGGATGCAAACACTTAGAAATACTTGTATTACCAAGAGGATGTAAGACCATGATGTATAAAAGCTTCAAAACATTATTAAGTATCAATTTTATAACCTTTGGTTAACTACATATTAATAATAATAGAATATATATATATATATATATATATATATATATATATATATATATATATATATATATGTTAGTTCTGCAGTGGTCCTTTTATACGGTTCCTTGAGCGAAGGTTGTAACGCATGGTTGGTATCATGTCCGAGGTGGGTGCATCCAAGCGTGTCGCGTCATCACTGGTTGTTGGTGGTGTTTCAGGATTTGTTTTGGGCAAAATTGTCTTCCACGTTGTGGCTAGGTGTAGAGAGTCGTCTCTTTTGTTGAGTCCTCCACTTTTTTGAATTTCTATGGCTTCACGGATTAGCCTCGTCTTGAGATTGTTTACGTTGGCCACCTGTTTGCAGCTGTCGAAATCTATTTGGTGTCCTGTTTCTAGGTGGTGTTGAAACAAGGCAGAAGTCATTTGCTTGTTACGTATTGCTAATTTATGCTCTTCTAGTCTAGCCGAAATTCTTCTGTTTGTTTGTCCTATGTAGGTTTGTTGACAGGTACCGCATGCGATGCTGTAGACTCCTTGGTTCTCTAGTTTTATTTTGTCCTTGGGATTTCTTATAGTGGATCCAATGGTTTTTTTGGGGTTTGTAGGCTGGGAAATATTATGTTTTCGTAGGAGTCTTCCTATTTTGTCTATGGTGCCTTTGATGTAGGGTAGGGTGGTTCCTTTATTTTCCAAGGGCTCTTCCTTTGGCTGGACCGTTTGATTTATAGCTTTCCTTATCTTATGTGATTTATAGCCGTTCTGTTTGAGGGTATTTGTTATATTACAAAGTTCTTCCTCTCTGTTGCTGTCGTCGGCAGTTTGATGGATCTGGAAATTAACGTAGTGGCAACTCCTTGTATTTGCGATGGGTGGTAGTGGGAATCGGCGTTCAAGTACCTGTTTGGTGTGAGTGGGTTTTTTTAGACAGATGTTGTAACTTGCCGTTTTGGGTCCTAGTGACAAGTACATCCAGGAATGGTAGCTGGTTGTTTTCCTCAAATTCCACTGTGTGTATATATATATATATATATATATATATATATATATATATATATATATATATATATATATATATATATATATATATATATATATATTGTTTTGGTTAGGTTTGTATATTAAACAACAAGCTTAAAATGACGTTTCGACACTACTTTGGGCATTTTCAATTTTTCATTTATACTTCCTAAAAATCATATAAAATATAAATGGGTATTTTGAAACCTATTAAATAAATAAATAAATATTTTTAACGTATAAAGAGTTTTGTTAATGTAAAACAATAACAATTTGAAATTAATGGAATAAAATAAAAAAATCAATTTAAAATATATATATATATAATATATAATATAATATCAATTTTATGAATATATATATTTTGTATTAATAATGATCATTTATATATGAAGCATTTTTATATTATATATATATATTTTTATATTATATAAAATTTATATACAGATGTCACGGTTATTTAAGAGTGATATGCAAGAGATAAAATTTTTATTAAGTTTGTGAATATTACGAATATAGCTTTTATCTTGATTAATTTTAAAATTTTGCTACTTCTAATTAGTAATTTGTAATAGTTCTGGTCTTATATTTGTTTCGTTGTATTTAATTCTGTTTTTGTTCTTGTATGTTTATTTAGTGCTGTTTGTGCATTTTCGTATATTTATGTCCGTTTAATCTTTTTTGAGTAGCTGACTAGTCAACCGATATCGGACAGGACAGGTTTTTATGCAATAGAATACAATGACGTTTGACTGACGCAATATTGGTTTTGGCTTTTTAAATTTGGTGAAAAAAATTGTTTTGTGTTTATGGCAAATTACTATTCATATTTTTAAGAATAAAATCGGCCTACTTTTAGTTTTTTGTATTAAATTTATTTGTAGGATGATCGTGGCATTTTATTAAGTGTCACGATAAACTATTATTTGTTTACAATCAGCCTCCATAGAAAACAATCATTATATTATAAAGGGTCAAGAACTCAATACGGTGGCCTTTTAACACAATGGTTATATTTTCTAAACCGAGAAAGATATCAAAAAAATAACAAAATACCGTGTCATAATACCTGGAGGGAATACAAATGACGTATTTTCCAAAACTTGTCGACTAACCCCTAAAGCCCTACCCCCACTCACTTAAAAATCTTTAATGGCAATACCCCTCTTATGGCACCTCTGTGAAAAGCCTATAAAAATGCTTTTTTGGTCGTTAAAACGTTATTTTATTCTAGAATTTTTCTTTCCTTTGTACGCATATTATATCCTCTTTTTAGCATTTTTAAAAAGCTTTTCAAAGAAATGTCAGAAGGTGCTACTGCATTTAATACTTTTTAAGGGGACGGGGTTACAGGAGAAATAGATGTGTTTTAAGTTATTATTAAATTAATATTTGGACATTCTCCTCTATTTTTTTATGAAAAATAAAATATTATTTTTCATAAAGTTAGTATTTGTCATTTAAGATTTTTAAGTGGTGGTGTGACTTAAGGGGTTGGTTCAAGTGTTTTGGAAAATACGTCATTCATATTTCCCCCGGTTTTATAGAAACGGTCATTTTTAGTATTTTGATATCTCTCTTGGTTTAGAAAATATAGCCATATAAGTTTTTAAAGACAGACCTTGTATAATGTATAATATATAATAGATCACATATAATGTATAATTTATAATATATTATATATTATATATAATAAATAATATAGATAATAAAATAAAAATAATATAATAATAAAGATAATAAATTATAGTTAAAAAAAAACACTTTAAAAAAGTAAGAGCTTGGTTAAGATAGAACAATTCATTTCAATTAAGTTGGATAAGTATATAAAAATTAAAAATAAATATATAATATATATATATATATATATATATATATAATATATATATATATATATATATATATATATATATATATAATATTATATATATATATATATATATATATATATATATATATATATATATATATATATATATATATATATATATATAATTATATTATATATAATTTATAATTGGGAGAACAAAATGTTTGGTAAGGGAAATTATTTATAAAGGATAACTTTTTACCCAAACTTTTACCAGATTTAGGAAAATGATTTTTTTCCTGAGATAATAAAAAAAAAGTTCCTATATACATGTATATGCTAAAATGCTAATTTTAAAGATACAGCGTGTTAAAAGCTCATGAAAAAATAGTTTTTTTCTATACTTTATAAGCTGTCCTATTTTATTAGGTGAAATACATACTTACAGCGTTAATAAATTTGACTTAATATTTATTTGGCTGTTACCTACAGAAAGGGACATGGTATTTTAGTAATTTACTTACTTTAAAATCAGTTATATTATTAAAATTTTAATAAAACATAAAATATTTCAAAAAGTACACGGGTCTACAAAACGAAGGTCTGTTTTTAATGTAGGTGAGAAAATTTAAAACAAATTTATAAGATACTTTCTGCAGGATCCTGGAAGTTGTGTCTTCTAGTTATTATGATTTTCTTATAAACGTAATAATAACAACTCAATTTTAAACCACCTTAACACCGAATCAAAATATTTCTAAAAACAAATTTATAAGTTTTTTTCTTTTTATTACAAAATATTGTTCTTGTTTTCCTTAACAAAAGATAAACGAAACACGATAATTTAGCTGCAGTACCCATAAGATTGACATTGGACCGTGGGTGGAAAAATAAAACTAGAGTGATGATATGAGTGGGAAGGTGTTTATTGTATCTTTTTAGGCATGTTTACGTAATCTCCAAACTTGTTTGATTCTTGTTGCGGTAATTTTTGCCTGTTTTAGAAGCGTCATAAATTATTTCTGAATTTTATTGATGCTTTACTTGTAAATTACATTAACTATAATCGATGGTTTTAAATTGGTAAAGTCTTTTTAGATTTTTTTTATTATATGTCAGATGAGAAACACTATAACTGATAATAACCAGTCAAGAGTGATGTTGTCGCGCATTGAGAATTCCGCAGCATTACTTTAAGAAAAATTATCTAACTCGAATGTGTGTAATTGTGTCTTACTCAACTGCTGTACTGTATATTGCTGGTACCTAGCTGTTCCGAATCCCGCTCGACTTTACTTGACTGCTGTTCACATGGTCAGCAGCAATCGGCGTTCGATAAAGACAAAGGAGTTGTCATTCTCTTTATCCGTCAAATATCTGCTGACAGTGCAATTAGAGAGCCTAATTTAATTTCAGTTTCCGAGAATATTGTTATTTTGGCGGGTTTTCAGAGGAATTCATTTTAAACTCAATATTTACTTTTACAGTACTAAGGGGATAATATGTATAGTTAATATTTGAGATTTCTGTAAAAAAAACGTTTATTTAAGACACATACGGCCGAGTGATGATCGCGTTGTTAAATTTAGCAATGGACTTGCAATTGTTAAAAGTTAACAACAGTTTAGAATGTTTAACAAAATGTCAGATTTTGACAGGTTGCCTACTAAAATCATTGAATAACACTGACAATAACGTTTTGTTAAACATTCTAAACCGTTGTTAACTTTTAACAATTGCTAAGCCCATTGCTAAATTTAACAACGCGATCATCACTCGGCCGATAGTGTAAGCCATATTATATTTAACGAAGAAACAGTAGTCAACCCTCTACATGAGATAAACAGAAAACTACTTTAGTAGGATTTACCCTTTTAAAAAATTATTTAAATTATATTTCACCTTACAACAAAACATAAGTGATACTTATAAAAAAAATACCCTCCTCTTCATAACAACCCCACAATAACCACAACTAACCCCATGAGGACGTTATACTATTTTTTTACCATTTTTCTGATATTATTTCAATTATGTCAAATAAAGAGAAAGTTGTCCAAATACGACAAAAAGAGGACGTTTTTTCTACATATGACAATGATAATAATATACTTTATTTCTTTGGTGAATAATGATTTTATTATCAACAGGTTTTTCTTCTATAGAAAATTAAAAAGTAATATGTACTACACAAAAAACATAGCTGGCTATGAAACAATCGTCAAAACGCTATTTCGGGTAATTTTAATTTGAAACGTCAAAAAGTTGTTTGACTTATTGTTACTTACATTTTGGAAATTCTTATGACAAAAATATTTTATTATGACAAAGTGCAAAGTCAAAAATAAAGCCATCTAACAAGATGTATTTACAGTTAGGAAAAAAACTATTTAAGCTATACAACCAAGTGCTAAACTGTTATTAGTTGGATATTGTTTTTTTTACGAAATTTCGTCATTTAAATGCCACCGGCCTCCTTCCAAATGTTAACATCCCCACCATCGACAATACATGACGGATTCGCGACTATCCGACGTCCAAGGATAGGACCACCTCGGAAACCGCCTCGGCCACCTTCCTTAGCGAGCGTGCCCGAAGACACTCGAACATACGATCGTTTAAAAAGTGACTTTAATAGTGTTAATCGGTATAGTTGCGCAACTATAGCTAGAAGTGAGGGATGTAAGGGCGATTGTGGCAGCATAGAAGACTTTAAAGAATTCAAGAAAAGAATTAGTGGATTAAATGGACTAAAAAACGGATTAAATGGTTCTAGCAATGGTTTACATGGTGGGATTTATGGAAATGGTAGTATTTCTCCTACATCTCCCATTGGAAATCCTAACATACCTTGGTGGGAATTGGCAACGAGAAGGAGCAAGTATAAGTCATGTCCACAATTGGATCTACATACAGTTAGTATATTATTATTATTAAAATTAAACTAATATGCGACACAATTTTAAAACCGTATAAGTAAAGTTAAGATAACTTCATATATTTAAATAAACTTAAACGGATTTTCTATATAACAGGTTTTTTAATAGGTTTTTTCGTTTGATAAAAAAAAACATGACTTAATTGTTAAAAAAAACATTTTATTATTCAATATGATCTCTTTAAACTTTATATACTTGTTCCAGTCATCTTCTAGATAATGGAGTATATCCCTTATGTGCGAATCTAGAAGACTGTCAATTTTACCAGTTTGGGGGTAATCCACGACCAAAATTTCATTTGCATCCCAAAAAACGATTTCTGGATCCCAATTTACTTCAAAAACGAACTACTGAGCGTACACCACGTTTTTGTCTCTCGTTTAGATTCGGGATCATGGTCGTGGACCTAAATCTCAGCCAGTGATAAAACAACGCACAATTTCATTTCATTATTTCTAAAATGCTCCAAAAATTGTTATTGTGCACACAGCTTTCAGAAACCTACAAATTAAGACAAATTATTGGTCACACTACTGAATTATAAACAAAATAATAATAATATTTCTAGGATTTTTAATAAATCTCCCTCGGTTAATCGGCGATCTTCCAAAACCATATCCTGTGTTTTTGCTACGATTCCTGGTGTTGGTGCACTTTTCGGATGTCCTTTACGTGGATTGTCTTTAAGACTGGTACGACCACCTTTCAGTTCAGCAATAAATCTTTCAACCGGTCACCAAAAATCCCAGAGAAGGGTTCTGGTCCTAACATTATTTTCTTTGGCTAATCTGTCTGCCTCCTTATTTCCTAGGTTGCCTTCATTGCCGGGAACCCACACAGTCAGCTAAATGATGAATTTTCTTTAGGGCAGATTTACGGTCCCCTAATTTAGAGCTTATTTTTACTGTTGTATTGCCTGTTTACTGATCTTCGTGACACAGTGTTGAATTTCTGCAATTTTCGCCATGCGTAGTGTAGCAAGTAGTCCAAGACTTATCGGTATTTACACCCTTTTTTGTCCTCGTATATGCTTTATTCCAACCACTTTGCTCTGAGGGTCGGATCGGTTGGTCTTTCCTATCTAGACTAGGATCATTTTATCGGAGGACATCTTATTATTAGAATTTACCTAATCATGATCTTTTATTTTCGAGCTCCTAGTCCTATAAAGCCCTAGGATGGGACAACCTTATTTTACTTTTATTTGTTGTTGTAAATACTGAGTATTTTTTATCTTATTGCACATAGTTACCATTTCTTGATAAGAACAGCGGTTTATTTTGTATGAACCGCTGTTTTTCCTTAAAGTTATTACTGATTTTTTTGTGATTGCGCATTTATCAGTTTAGTCTAACAATATGTTATATCAAGAACCAGTCGTTTGCAAATTATCACAAAGAGAGACAAGATGATGTTAGTACCTTTCGCATAAGTTTCTGATCATCTAAATAGTGACGTCAACTTTAGCCGGAAGTACATGTTTCATTTCTTTGCAAAACGGATGATGACGTAAGTATTTAGCTGGGTTATTAACAGTAAAGGAGAAGATTGCTACTCCTTTGTTTCATTCAAAACGTTTAATTTTTATAACAAGTGTTATACGTAAAATTCAACTTGAATTAAATTAAAATTATTAATAAATTTTTTACTATAAAAATAAAAAAATATTAGAAAGTTTATACAAAAAAATAAATTGATGAACATATTATTTATCGTATCTGCCAGCAAGTCAATAAAAACTATTGATGTCACGTTTGATGAATTATAGTCACAGCAATTTATACTTTAGTAAAAGGATACTTTATTTTAGTTATGTCCGTCATTATTTTAAAATAAACATAATTAATGTTACAGTGTTACAGCGAGATAGGTTTATTAGTTGGCCTTGTTTTTGACGGTTGCAACAGTTTTCGTATTTAGTTACAAAATTTAATGTTGGTTGTCTTACAGGTGCTCCTAGGATACAGAGTGATCCATTAATTATATTTTAGGCAATATTTTTGTTTCATTATTAACTTAGGAATAACCTTAAATGGCATGAACTTATTACATCCATAGCCTCAGCAGTTTCAAAAAGCTTGGATTTATTTTTCGAGATCTAAAGTATTTCTTCCCTTTTGTGTGTATACTCTGTATGTATTTTAAATAAGACTTTTTTTAGCGTATTGTTCTCATGTCTGGGGATTTCCCACAACTTATACGACTAACTACTACTACTACTACAACTACTCGTTCTTAAAGTTAGAAATGAATTTAACAATGGTTTAAATTTAACAAAGAGTGAAAAATGAAAAATCTTGACAACGTAGCACATTTTTAAACATTTCATGGTAACTTAGGGACATAAAAATAATTTTGCTTTAAAAAGCAATTAAACATATAATTTTTTTTTAAAAAATAACCTTGCGCAAAATATAATAGAAAAAAGTTATCACAAAAAAAAAAAAAAAAAAAAAAAAAAAAATTTTTTATATATATATATATATATATATATATATATATATATATATATATATATATATATATATATAAATTCTAATGTGGATATATTTAATGTAGGTAGGTATATATATTTATTTGTCTGTCCACGTGAGTCGAAAGTTATGGCTTGAGCTAAAATCATGAAATTTCACAGTGGTAGTCTTTAGCAGTGGCTAGAACCTAACGAATTTTGAATTCGGCCCGGGACAAAAATAGGAGCAAAAAAACTGTTAGCCGTACGGAAGGCGTCTTACGGAGACAGAGCCTACTTAATATTGTCTCTCGCCTGGCGGACACAGGCTTTTCATCTAGTTTTATAATTATATTTGCTTTAAAAATAGGCAGTACGATAGATTGCTTAAATGACGAATACTGCAGAACTTCTTTATATTTGTTTTTTTAACAGGCTTCTTAATATAACTCATGTTTATTACATTTTACTAATAAATGCAGTGATAAAATAGCAACTGCTTTAATTTTTACTCAAAACTAACTTAAAATAAATGTTCCTTTAACATTGAGGTAGTATTACCTCTAGCAGTATATGCTCGACGGTTGCGATGGATAATCTGAGTAGCTTTCTAGTGATAAAATTTTTTTCGCGCCTTAGAACAATTGTCTGTTTTTGAAAAGTTTAACAATAAAAAATGGTAATTAATAAACAGCAGTAGGTAATAAAACTCTTGTAAATAAATAATTCTACTAATATTTATTAAATTAGAATAGCAATTTTCTAGGAAAATAAAGCCATTTTTTTCTACTCTAGATGTAATACTACCTGAATTTATCAATAAAATGTAATAAGCATGAGTTGTATTAAAAAAAGCAAAGTTATATTAAAAAACAACATTTAAGGAAGCTCTGCAGTTTAAGTCATTTGAGCTATCTATTGTACTGCTTGTTTTAAAGAAACTATATAAATTTACTTTGTTAGAGTGCCAAACCTATGTTTTTCATATTCTGTGCAAATTGATTATTTTTTTATTTTTTTATGTTTTATTGATTTTTAACGCAGAATTCCAAACTATACTATATATCCTACTATACTACTATTTAAGTTATGCCCTGTTGCCAAGAGTTTTCATTTTTACCTCCTTGTTAAATTTAACACATTGTTAATTGCTAATTTTAAAAATGAGATCGTCACTCGGTCGGTAACATCCTTGATAGAAGAGAATTGATTGAAAGAAGAGCTGTTCGTCTTATTAATGACCCTCGCTTATAAGAAAGCTTTCTTCTCTTATCCACCGACGGGCTGTAGGAATCTGTCGCTCTTTTATAGGATTTTTT
>JAHBCN010023745.1:0-12340 GCA_019359885.1 Listronotus oregonensis | reverse complement strand
TTATAAATTTTAACCTTTTTGTTTATAATTTTTTAAAAAACTTCGACAAAAATGTTGTCAAAGTTATAAAGTTTTTAAAAACAAAGATTAAAATTTTTTTAAAAACATTTATGGCGTGATCTTAAAAGGTATGTATCCACGATAGAAATTTATACGACAATTATTTAAGCTTTTTTTAATGCAATGAAGACGAAAGTTCGAAACAATCGTTAGCCTACTAAAAATTTAAATTTTAAGTTAGATTTTTAAGGGAAAAATTTTTTTAAAGTGTTCGAATAGACCACACAATTTTTCAAAAATTTTAAAACCCCCTTAAAAAATTATTTAGTGTGATGTACTCGGTTTTGACGCCGAGCGCACAACCAAAAATGTTTCAGGGAGGCCCATTTTCAGCGTTAAATTAAAACTAAAAATAATGGAGATAGAACTCCGGGTTTTAGGACTTTTTTATCGAATATTTCTCCTTCTTCTTCTTCTTCTTCTTCTTCTTCTTCTTCTTCTTCTTCTTCTTCTTCCTGGGAGCCGTCTTTCACTAACGGAGGCAGCGCAGCCTCTTGGGCTTTTTGTGCCTAATCTCCTATTGTCTTTTATATCAATCCTCCCATTAGTCTTGTTCCTTCTACAAGACTGTATAAACCCGAGACTGGCTGGTTGATATATTCCTGTGGGTTCATTTTGGTTGCCCAAATAAATCAAATAATGCCTGTCTTTTGTGATTTAACGCTTTGAATATTTCACTTATGTTTAAATTTTCCCATAAGACAAGTTAAAAATAAAAAAAAATCAGCCAAAATTTTACGTTGCCTAGACAACGTGGTATTTCCACTAACTAACAAACACAGAACAATCGAACCTGTTTGTTTGTATTGTCAATTGGAAACGTCAAAATAAGTCAAAATGAGTCGATTTGGTCATGTACACGATGAAGAAATAGATAAAGAAATTTAAAAAAAAAACGATTTCATTTATAGTTTTAATTATGTTGCATTAAATTGAAAATTGTATGACAAAAACCATTTTAATAGTAAAATACTCCCATATTTTCCTTCTAAAAATTTTCCAAAACCGCCCGTGCATAAAAAACCGAAATTTTTTTTCAAGCTTGTTATAGAATTCCATCTTATTTCAACTCGTGGAAATATAAATAAAAGCTTTCAGGAAAATTATCGGTTATTTTTTAAACACTCGTGGTTTCCCCCAAAATTTCAAGGATCTTTTTTTTTCCGCTATCTCTTTGAAATAACAATTGAATTTTTTTGGCCAAAAAAAACCCCAAAGCTTTCTCGATTTGCATTCTTCGTCAAATGAGCTATCCTTCATATTTTTTTAACCTACTAATATAGTTTGCAGGAAACACACTTTTCGACTAGACTAATTTATTTGACTGGTTATTTGGGTCGTCACAATATTCGGTGTACAAAACGAGAAGCATAAAATTGATTAAATAATTCAGTGTACGAAACGAGAATATTTCAGGTAAATTTCTAAAGTGTACGAAACGTGAGTGTACGAAACAAGAAAACACCGTGCAGGGGGCTGGTTAGTAGGAATAGACATTAGTCCCTTTTTCATAGACTGGCAACCTCATTCAAATGGATTTAATTGCCGCACCTAAAAATTAATATTAAAACAATAATTTTTTTGGATAAATATGTTGATGAAAAGTTGTTGAATTGAAAAAATTATATCGCTGTCAATTTTTAATTAAAGTACAAGAATATTTTATAGATTTAACCGCCAGCATTTTTTTCATAAAGCAATGCCTATACCAACCCTGCCTTAAAGAAAAAATGTGAACAAACATCTAAAAATAATTGCGTTTTTTTTTTGTTTTTCTTTAAATTCGTTTTTTGCATTTGTATTGCAGTATTTCTTTTTTGACTTTAGAAGGAAAGTTATTTTAGTGGAATGTTTCATTTTTTACAAAAGAGCTCATAACGTATTGTTGCTGAAAATGCATGGATTTCAAAATAATCCAGAATTTTTACCTTTAGTAAACAGACGTTGTCCTAAGCTGGTAAAATCATAAAGCAAATTCGATAATAAGATTGCTGAAAAATTGCAGATTTCAAACAGTTGCCTAATATCTTTTATTTTAAACTTAATTTTAAAAAAGATGTAGAATATTTTAAAAGAGATATAGAAAATTTAAGAAATATCGAAATACACATGTTGTTTACTAGATATCCAAAAAATTGTTTTTCCTTTCCTTGCCATTAGGCTACTGACTATGACTCTGAATAATAAACAAATTCGTTAAAGTAATTTTATAGTCGGAGAGCCTGTAATACATGTTTCATTAAGTATTTGATGCAGGTAAAAATGTCACATAGGTAAGTGTTTAGATGGGAGAGATGAGTAAAAAAACAAATGATTGCTCGACCTACCTGGGTACACCAAGTCCACGCAACTTTTATTTTTATGATTGTCAATTGTTATATTATATATATATATATATATATATATATATATATATATATATATATATATATATATATATATATATATATATATATATATATATATATATATATATATATATATATATATATATATATATATACCAACCTGACTTTCAAGTTGTTTTTGTTGGCTTTTAAATCAAACAATTTTTTAGCAAAAAATAATGTTCACTCCTTTTCTGTATTCGCAGTTCCTGGTGTACCCAGGTAGGTCAGGCAATTAGTCGATTACTTAATCATCTATCCTATTTAGACAACTTTGTGAAATTTCTGTCTGAATTAAACACTTCATGGAACATACATATGTCATGGTCTCTTGAACTATTATGATTGATTATGGGTTTTATGTGCCTAAATAAAAAAAATACAAAGTGCTATTAAATTTAGGCTTGCGTTTTTAACAACGGCATGTATTGGTCATCGTTTGAACAATTCTTAAATCATCTTAAGATCTATTCATTTTTAGCAAAAATATACAGGGTGTTACTTAATGGTATGTCATAATTTGAAGGAGGATCTGGATCGATTTTAAGTCGAAAAGTTCATAAACGTGCCCCAAAAGTTAGTTATTGGTACAGGGTGTTAAAGTTTTAATTTTGCTTTCGTTTTTTCTTAATTATTTCTGGGGTACAAAATTTGGGATCGGGGGCGGGGAAATTTTGCCCCCTTATGAAACCATTTGAGGGGCCATTTTCACTTTTTTGATGCGTAACTTTTTTGCTTAAATATTGACTGTTTATTAAAAAATAAGTTACTAAAATTATCTGCATCAAAATGTATATTTTTTAATTCTGAGGGAGCGTTTCGAGATAAACACATTTAAGGATCCCAAATTTTTTATGGGAAAATTTGGCCAATTGTTCAAACTTTGCATAGGGTAGTTTTTTAGGTGATCGTCTTTTAGGGAAAACTGAAAACGCCCCAACCCCAAAATCACCCTCAAAAGTCACTGGGGAATTGGGGACCTTTGAGGGTGATTTTAGGGGGTTAGGCTTTTCGGCTTTTGTGAAAATTTTTTTATTTTAAAATTCCCATGCAAATTTGAAAACAAAAAATTCATTTTCCATAAAAAAATTGTGGGATCTTTAAAGGTGTTTATCCGAAAACCTCTTAGAACATAAATAAAGTATACATTTTTGATGCAGATATTTATAATAACATTTTTTTAAAAGGTCAATATTTGCTTAAAAAAGTTACGACTCAAAACAAGTGAGGAAGGGATGGCTTTTACCTCAAAAGCGTGAACAATTTAAATTTCGCCTCAAAAACCCCCAGATCCCAAATTTTGTACCGCTAGGTCTTTTTAAAGAATATTAAGAAAAAAAGAAAGCAAAATAAAACAACCCCTGTATCTTAATAACTAAGCATTTTAGGGCCCATTTTGCTTTTCGATAAAATCGATCCAGAATCCTCATTCAAATTATGACATACCATAAGTAACACCCTGTATAGGATCTTCTTTATAGAACGAATAAAGAAAAAAAAAAAAAAAAACGCAATATTTTTTTAGCTATAAGCTTATACATAGTAGTATCCGTTCTAAAAATACTTCTGGCAACCTTGTCCATATCTTTTCAATCAATTTTTCCTTTTAAATGTGATTAAACTAACTTTGTTTGCCTGTCAAAAACTATCAATTTTTTTTATATTTTTGTTTTTACTGATGTCAGGTTCGGGGTCAAAAATATTAAAAAAATGATAACTGAAAATAAGTTGGTTGTATTATCCCTTGAAAAAAAAATTTTGCGATTTTAAATTGTATGATTTAGTTTTAAATTAAAACTGAATAATACATAAAAATCTAAAAAGGTGACAATCTTTACTGACCTAGGATGGGGAAAGAATAATTGATGTTAGGCAAACGAAATAATGTGGAGAAAATTACCGCAATTTTTAAGATTGGTAAAGAACGGTTTTAAAAAAAAAAGGCTTTTATGTTGTCTTAATAACAACTATTATTATACCTCATTTAAGGTAAAAACAAACTTAATGAATAATATTACATAACTTTTGGGGGGTTTTTTTTTTGCGTAAAATTTAAAACCCTTTTTTTTTTAATTTTTTATAACCGGCGGCTTTTTTTTACCCTCGTCCAAAGCGGATTTTTTAAAAATTGAATGCTCTACAAAAGTGTCCAATGGGGAAAAAGTAAACCCACCGGCGAGGTAGTACGGGTCACTAAACCTAATTATTTTCTAAAATTTCGTTTTTCTGTCATTTTCTAAAAAAATGACAAGAGCTAAAAAAAGATGAATTACAAATTTTGGGGACATTTATTTTCCTACAACAAAGGTCCCTGTTATCGAATTGCTAATACCTTTTTTTTTTTAATTTTACTATAAATTTTTCCCCAAAATTATATTTATATAAATTTATAGAAAATTAATTAAAAAACCAAATATCTCGAGAACTGTTGGTCCTAGCAATTCGATTACGGGGACCTTTTTGTAGGAAATTAATTTTTTAACAACTGCGTCTTTCCCTTTTTTTTTGTGTATTTTTTGTCATTTTTGCGAAAACGACAGAAAAAGAGGATTTTATAGAAAATTTAGGTTTAGTGACCCGTACTACCTCGCCGGTGGGTTGCGTTTTGTCGCAATGGACACTTTTGTAGAACATTTAATTTCCAAAAAAATCCTGTCTTTGGGGAGAGATAACATAAAATTCTGCTGAGTTATACAAATTAAAAAAAAAGAAAAAAATTAACTTTTTTTTTAAATGGAAAATCTTGACATTTTTTGGGCGAGTACTTAATATTAATATTAAGGCTGAAACTTTTGGGAAATTTTTTTTGGGGTATTTCCAACAAAATTTTACGATGGTATCAAAAAAAAAAAGTAGTCAAAAAAAAAGAATTACCCTAAACTATATAGCATATAACTAAGTCTTTTTTTTTTCACATTTTACTGTTGTATTTAGAAGCGCTTTCAAACTAAATAGTTAAAAAAAATAATCCCCCTTTTTTTAAAAAGATATCCAGATAAAAGGGGTTTTTTTAATGCATCAAGTGCTATTGCACAAAGCAAATTGCATTAGATTAATTTTAGTTCATAAAAAAAAAAAGAAATCGACAGTTGAAAAAAAACAATTACCCCTGTTATTAGTTTAAAAAACACTAAGTTTGCTGTAGTTAAATTTTTTTTTTTAATGCCTTTAAATTACCTTAGAAATATCTTAAATACGGGGTTTTTTTTGGAGCGATCGTATAAAATGCAACAATTCAAATTGTTAATTTAATAGTTTAAGAATTTTAGTTTCATTCTGATTCGATATTGGTTTTTAATCAAAAGTGTTTATATTCTTACGTCTTTCAGTTAATATGATCTATCATTTTTTTGTCTTTAATTAAAAAAAAAAAATTTAAGGGGGTTTTTTTTTTGTATTCTTAGTTTTTATAATATTTCTGAAAGTTATGACCTTTGTTCTACTGATCTTCTAATTTATACATCCCACCCCGAAGTCTGTCGACATACGCTTCTAGGACTGCTATTCGTTTTTTAGTTCAATAAAAGTCTTTTCCCAATTTAAGATGTCAAAAAAAATCAGATGTAAAAAGGGGAAAAAAAGAAAAAATAGGATATATGCCCAAAAGTTTGAAACTTTAATTCACTGACTTTTGCGATAGTTTCTGGAGCTTTGTATGGTTTTTTTGGCGCAAAAAGATTGTATTCTTTTTGTAAACCAGATCTTATCTTACAAATTTTTTTAAAATTTATTTGGGCATCATTTAAGTTTGTTGTTTTGTCAGTTTAAAGGTAATCTAAAAGCAAAATCTATGTTTACACTCCTTCTTAGCAGGCACCATAAGTTCTGGTTATCCATCTCTTTAAACCGTTCGTTTGATTTAGCTTCTACCGTAAATGTACAACATTTATGACAAATTGTCCCTTTTAAAAATTATTATAAATAACATTGTAACATAGTTAAAAGTCCTAGTTTTCATAATATTATTTATTATTATTACTGTTTAATAAATCTTTAATTTTATCCTCCCTTGCATTTTATTAAAAACATATTTTTTTTTCATCATCCTTAGGGACGCTTGTAGAAAAATATATTATTTAAAACTTGGGGGAAAGAAATTTCCAGAAATTTTTTTTTTCTCACACTTGAAAAGGAAAAAAAAGCTAATTTGTTGGAAACAGGACTTTTAAAAAAATTTCCCATAAGAATCGACAATTGTGATGGTCAGTGTATAGTGTATATTATCTTGTGATATACAAGAAAATTCGATTTAATTTGAAAATTTTTAAAAGTTCAAAATAAACTTTTACGAAATTTTTTTTAAATTTTTTCTTTACTAGCAAAAAAAAAAGGGCAACATAAAATAAATTCAGCCGAAAAAAAATGGTTTGGCAGCGGTTTTTTTTTAAAAAATTCCCCGGGGTTTTTTTAGGAAAATTTTTTAAAAAATTTTAAAAAAAAAAAAAAGCAAAAAATTTAGTCGATTAAATTGGGGTATTCTTTTTGTTGAAAACGTATATAACGCCCTTTTGGGAAAAATTTCTTTTTGCACGCTTGTCTACCCCCTTTTGCAATCGATCCCCCCTATCCCCGAGGACAATTCACTTTTAATCTGTTTTTATTAGTCCCTTTGTTTGCCTGTCTTCCCCGTTATTTTCAAAGTTTTTTTTTTTATAGTGATTTGTAGGTGGTTTCTGTAGTCAGGGTCGGAGTCGCATAAATCAAAACATCCAAAGGCTAAACGGAGAGACATAGAATGTGAACATAAAATTTTTTTTTTGAATATACAGAGTTTTTAAAAAAAGTCGGAAAAAAAAGGGTTTTTTTTTTCTTATTATTTTTAAATAAAATTTGAGATTAATGTTTTTTTTTAAATAAAAAAAAAAATTGTAATTTTTTTTTTTTGTTTGTTACAATATAATGTTCATAATCTGTCTTTTTTTTTTAAACTTTAAATGGGAAAACATGGTTCCTTAAGATATTATAAGTTGCCCTACCTAAAAAGTATGATTGGTTGCATACCGTTGTATAAGTAATTGTTTAATTAAAATTGGTTAAAGTTTTTTTTTTTTAATAAATGATATTTATAATAACATATTTTAATTTTTTTTAACAAACAATGTATTTAAATTTTGGCAATAATTTAATGTAAATTAGAAAATAATTGTTTTCGTTAAATTTAGTAAAGTAATAATTTAAGCGGTATTTTTTTTTTTTGGGATTTTTTTAAAAAAACCGTTTTGGGTAATATCTTGGGTTTAAACGTTAAAAGTTAATATGGAAAATTGTTTTTTTATGCCTTTTTTTTTTAGAAATAATAAATAATTTATTAGTACTTTGAAATATAACAAATGATATTTTTAAATATGTTTCCCCACAATTGACCAATGAAGTGTTTTTTTATAGAATAACTTACTGGGAAAATAAAGTAACTGTCATTTTATTAAAAAAGGGGTTAACCAATAATTATTAAAATTTTTTTAAAAAATAATTAAATAATCAACAACAGTTTTATCCCCCAAAAAGGTTTTGGGAAATAATAAATAAAATTTTTAAAACAGAAAATAATTATTTATTAAAAAAAAAATTTTTTAAAACATAACCTGGGGGGGTTTTTTCCCAAAATAAAAAACCACTTTATTTAAAAAAATTTGTATTTTTTTAAAATTTTTATAGCTCTGTGTACACCCCTCATGGCCAGACCATTAAGGCGATCTTCCCATGTTGCTTCTTACCCCCTTTTTTTAGTCTTCTGAGGCCTAAACAATCGCTCTACGGGACAGGTCGTGCATGGTAAAGCGATCAAAATTTTCAATGTTTTTTCCTTGCGGAAAAAAAAGAAATTTTTTTTTGGGGGATCAACCACTGTAAGATTTGTTAAATTAACCCCTTTTTTCCCAAAATTCTGCCAAAGTTTGATTTTTTTCAGATTCACAATTTTTTTTTTCAGATTTTCAGTTGTCATCTTTTGCATCTTTTTCCGGGTGTAACTTAGATAATGCGAATGATGGCGTGTTTTTTTTTTTTGCAAAACGTACTTCAAGGGAGGTGATAATTGAATCCAAGTATGGTATTACTAAAGACCTCTTCCAGTAAAATTTGAAAAGGGTTTCTGCTGCGTGATTTTTTCATGACGTTGTTTCCCCCAACACGCGGATTTTTTGTAATTTTCCCCCGTCCGACTTTCTCCGGGGGCATCAGTAGCATCCTTTAAATTTCGTCTATCACTTTTTCCGAATTTCCGAACGGGGGTTTTTAATTAAAAAAAAAATCCTTTTTTAAAAAAATTCTGACGCGACCACGTCCCCAAACTACAGATTGGAGTACGTTGACAACGGGGGTTTCCTCAAAGCCGAGTATTTGGCTACCAACATAATCCCGAGAATGAAAAAAAATTTTAAAAAAAGCCGCATGCAGTTGGAAGGCACTTTTCCCCAGTTGCACAATTTTCTTTTCCGAGATAAGTTTGTAAGGTATCTAGAATTACTGGGGAAATTTTCTTTTTTAAAAATCTGATGGTTTTGTGTTTTCACCCCATCTTGACGCCCATTTTCTGCAAGTGTTGCTTTAGATGATAGTGACCCCTCAAAACCTTTTTACTTGTCTTATTTGACACAGAAGGGAGGACCTCAGTTTTGGAGTTTCTTTAAAGGGTCCGCCTTTTTTCTTTATTTTTTTATATCATCGACCATGGTTACCATGTGACGGTTTAACGACCTAGATGTTGTTTTTTTGGGCCATCTGTTATCGTTGTTTTCATCGCCAGTTTTGATAGCCGATAAAAAAAAAAAAAATTTTTTAGATGAAGCGGCTCTTGCTAGTTTATCTGCTTCCGATTGTCTTTCATTCGCGTGTTATAGGAAAAACCCGAGGGGGGTTTTATCCTGTTGTTCTTCAGGAAAGTCTGACTACCTAGGAGTATGCGTATATTTTAGTTGGATATCCCCTTTTTTTCCCCCTTTTTAAAAAACATGCCCCGGTATAGCATAGACTTTTTTTTTATATATTGTAGCTGACTTGCCCAACGGGAAGTAGTAAGTCGTTCTGGGCCTTGTCCCAAAAAAAAGACATTTAATACATAATATTTAATGTTCTGTACATACATATTTTTATTAAATCAAAAAACAAAATGTTTTTTTTAACTACTAATACTTTTTTTTTGTTTTTTTGGGGGTTGCCATAGAAAAAAACATACTTTAAAATTTTTAAAACACAAGGAATTTATTTTGGGGAAAAAAGTTAAGCAAAGCCTTCAAAAAAATTAAAGTTCAAAGGAAATCGGTTCTACTTTAAATGACATCAAAAAAATTGGGGAAAAGTGAAAGAATTGTTTTGAGAAATACAAATTTTTAAATTTTAATGTAAAAAAGGGGTATCTATAAAAACCATTTTTTAAAAAAAAAAACTGAAACATCCCCCTTTTTAATTAAATTTTATCTCTTTGTTGTTGTTATTTGAAAAAAAATAAAAAAATTCATGACGATTTAACCCTAAAAAAAAAGGGTTTTTTTTTTTTGAACGCAAAAAATCTGAGAAAATAAAAAAAAAGATGCTTGAGGGGCCAAAAAAAATGAATAAAATTGTATTTTTACAAAAATTTGGATCTATGGACATAAGCCTGAAAGTAAACAGAGGATTGGGGGTGTTTCAAGATGAACCAAATTTAACAAAAAAAAAGTTGCCTGGGGCAAAGCAATTTTTAAAAAAATAGTGGTTTGTCTTTTTGAAAAAAAGGTCAGTGGTCAATGAGGTACATAAAACGGTAAAATTTTAAAGGTACACAAGCTTTTGTTAGCCCAAAGCCCTTTTATTACTACACAGCCGGCTCTCACACATATTATCCAACAAAAAAATATTTAAGCACCCAAACAATCCGATTAAGGGTCGCCCTGTCCTGATTTGGCACCTTAACGGCTTCTTTTTGTTCACAAATCAAAAAAAAATTGGGGGGGGGCAAGTTGATTGGTCAAATACTTTGACAAATAAATGATTCGACCCCAAGATATAGTTTATAAACAAGAATATTAAAAAAAACAAGTTATTGGGGCCCTTGTCTAATTTCGGGAAACAGAAACGTTTAAATAATGACGGTCCTGTTATCCAACAACCGACTTTTTTAAGCACCCAAACAATCCGATTAAGGGGTCCCCTTTTTTCCCCGATTTAAATTTTTAAGGCTTCTTTTTTTTCACAAACGTCAAAAAAAAATTTGGGGTTTGACAAGTTGATTGGTCAAAAAATTTTACAAATAAATTTATAAAGTTTTAGTTTTAAACAAGAATATTTAAAAAAAAAAAAAAAAAGTTTTTTGGCCCTTCGTCTAATTTCTAGTAAACAGAAAGTTTAAATAATGACGGTCCTGTTTGAAATCACTATTTTTGTAATATTGAAATAAACGAAGCAATTTAAAACAAAGCCAAGTTTAATCTGTATGCAAACAGAAAAAAAGGGTTGGTTAAGCTATTTAAATGAAAAAAAAAGTTGGGGATTAAAAAAAGATTTAAAATTCAAAAAAAAAATTTTCCCTGCCCCAATCGCCATTGTATTGTTAAAAGTAGTTATTTTTAAAAAAAAAAAAAAAATATTATTTCGTTGGGGGTGGAATACCTAATAAATAGGGGGGATATACATAACTACAAATCTTTTTATTACCTGGGGGAAAAAAAGTAAAAAAAAAACCAAAAAACAAAATATTGTTGTTTTTTTTTCCCCAAAATCATTTTAATAAAAAAAAAAAAAAAAACTGAGTTAATTACTTATTACAAATAACAGTTTAAAAAAATACTGACGGATCATAAATTTACTTTTCTTTGTTATTTGTAATAATAAAATATTTAGATTTCCTTTATCATGTCATCATTTTTAAAATAAATAACTGAATTGCTTTGTTAAATTAACTATTCTAGAGTCCGATTTAAAGACGAAAAGGCCAGGAACGTCATACCAAAAGAGTCCGCGATTAAGCCTTTTTTTCTCTACGCTCCACCCATACGTTATTAAATTTTAAAAAAAGCAAGAACGGGAATAATTTTAAAGTGGGGAGAAAAAACGCATGTTTTTGACGCTTTTGGGGCCTTTTTTAAATTTACGTATAGTGGGACAAAAAAAAAAACTGCCCTTTGAAAAAAAAAAAAAACATAAAAAGTAGAAAAAAGATTTAATTTTTATTGTCGGTCGGCTTTTCTTTTTTATGGTCCATTATTACAGACACCTGCGGGAAGGGCCATTATAAAAAGCAAAGGCCCGCCAAATATTTTGCAACATTTTATGTTTTTTTTTTTTTTAAACGGCCCAATTTTCTTTTAAAAATGATCCCAAATATAAAATAATTATAAGCATTATTTTATGACAGGGTCTTTTTATTTTCGGGTTCTGGGGCCTTTTTTTTAAGACAAAAAAAAAAATTATATAAAATTGGGGGATTTTTTTTTTTTTGAAACCAGAAAAAAAAAATCGCAAAAAAAAAATTGAAAAATATAGGTTCAACTTTTTTAACTGAAACACCCTGTATATTTGCCAAAAAAAAGATTTTTTTTTTCTGATTTAAAAATATACATTGATGATATTTGGATGAACCTTTTTGAATATTTTAGGTTAAATTATTAAAAAAAAAGTTTAATTTAGTATCAAGAAAGCCAGGAAAAAAATAGAATTGTTATGTTGCTGAATTTGGTGACATTTTCTCTGGCCCTATTTTTTTTTTATTAAACATTTTTCAGTGAAGTGAAGGAGACTTGCCGGTGAATAAATTGTATTTAAAAACTTTTATCCTGCTGCATAAACCTAGCTATTTCCAATGTACAATCGGTCCGCTGTTTTGTTCAGGAAGGTTCTAAACGGACATACATTCATAAGGATAAAATTTTAAAAATTTTGGTTAAAAAAAATTTTTTAATCTGTTTTTTAAAATTAAG
>JAHBCN010023744.1:0-12325 GCA_019359885.1 Listronotus oregonensis | reverse complement strand
AATACGTCAGTTATAATGAAATTTAAATAGGAACTTTTAATTTTAAATTTTGTTAATTGCAAAAAGGGCCTATATGTAAAAAGTGGTTCTTTAAAAGTATTACAAGCTAATATAGGGAGAGGGGCTTATTAAAAAATTAAAATTTTGGGTGATGCAAGGGGACCTTGGGGGACACTTTTTAACACCATACGTAACTGTAACCCTTTCCATTTTTTAGGAGTGGAGGGTAATTTGTAAAATTAAATGGAAAGGTGTGATTTTTTTCCCAGATTCGATGCTCAAAAAAAATCTACTTTGAAACAACTTTTTAATTCATTATCAATGTTACTATGGTGAATTTAAAAAAATTAAAAAAGTGTAAAAAAAAAAAAATATGAACCATTTAATTTTAATAGGTGTTTAAAATAAGGGCCATATTGAAAAAGTTTGATAAATGCTTAGAACAAAATGGCCGTCAATTTGAACCCCCTTTTAAAAATAAAATAATTTTTTTTTTTTTTCTGTTGCACTTCTCAAAATTTTTTAATTCATCATAATGACATTGACTTTAAAGTATGCGTTGATCCTAAATAGTACAGTGGATAGGAAAAAAAAAGGGTTTGACCTCCAAATTTTTTTTGTACAGTTTAAATTTTTTATAAAAATTTGGAATTAAGTTCTTTACTTTTAGAATTTTGTTGCTTAAAATATGTACTAATTTCATTTCGCAACTTTTCGACCCTTAAAAATCAACCCTTATTATAGTTTAAATTAAAAAAAAAAAAAAAGATTTATCCCCAAAAAATTAATAGCTTGAAAAGATTTAATAATTAAAAATATTACCCAAATTTTTTATTCTTTTGCAAATTTTCAATCCTTAAAACCCAACCTCTAACAATTCTTATAAACCAATATAATAGATATAAATGGGAAAAAAAAAAGTAGAATTGCTTAAAAAAATTATACCGGTAAAAGTATAAAGTATACCGGTTTTATAGAATATTATGCTCCGAAGTGGGCTTGAAAATTTTTTCAAAAAAAAAGTTGATTGGTTTTAAATATAGTTCCTTTATTTTAAAATGATTGAAACTTTTTTTTAAAAATTTTTTTTGGTGGGGCTTTTAAAGAGCTACAAGGTTATGAAAAAATTAAATCCTTTTTAACCCTTTTAAATTTTAAAATGGGATGATTTTAAAAAAAACTAGAATAAGGTGGTTGCTCGCTCGTAAATAGAGGCTTTAAACGGCCATATCTGGGCCAAATATTTATTGTACAAAAAATCTATGAAATAAAAAGTCTTTGTTATCAAAAAACTATAATTCGTTACTTTTTTTTTCGTACCCCCAGTATTGTTGGAGTTATTTTAAAAGAAAATGGCCATTTTTCAAAATTGTGGAAAATTTTTTTCACTTTAATTTCCCAAATTTTTTTCTAAAATTAAGCATTTCAATTTGATTAAACCTTTGGGAATGTATTAAAAATTTCATATTTAAAAAGAATCACAGAAGGGTACAAATCTATTTTAATTAAGGGGGAAATTTAAAGGGGGTTTTTTTAATGATCTTTTTGTAAAAAAAACTAGGGACCTACCTTATTTTTATCATAACTGCTCAATTTTCATAAAAAAAACTTTTTTTTTTTTTTTTTTAAAGAAAGGTCTTATTATATACTTTAAAAAAGACTTTATATGTTTTCCTTGAGAAATGCAAACTTTTCTCGCTATTTGACTTTGAATCTTTCAAATTTAGCATTTGACGAACAAAAGCTAACCATTAACAAGCCGTAGCTCGGTCTTATTGGTTGTAGAGAAATTAAAAAAAAACATTTTTATCTATTTTTTTTATAAGCTACAATTTTGCTCTTTTCATTTTTTTTGACAAAAGGAATATTTTTAGATTTAAATTCGTGAAAAACCCATTAAAAACGTTGATTTTTTCGTCGAAAAACTTTTACTTTCAATCGCGAATAACTCAAAAAAAACTTAGTTTTACTTTTTTTTTTATCGATTTCTGTAGTTAAAATTTAAAAAAAAATTTTTAACCCTCAAGAGGGGGTGGGCAACCCCCCCCGGGAAAAAAAACACACCTCGGCATGATATAAACTTTGATCCTTGGGCTTTTTCCCTACCTTCTGTGAAAATTTCAGAAAAATCCATGTGGTAAAAAAAAATTCCTAGTCAAATTGCCTCATTGCCTGTCCCAAAAGTAGTTTTTTTGGGGGAAATTATGAATCGGGAAAAAGAACTACACTTTTCCTTTTACCTTTTTTAAAAGTTACCACCCACCCCCAAAAACTGAAAAGAGTTACAAAGTTACGTATGTTTTTAAAAAAGGGCCCCTTTAACCAAGCCGTTTTTCGTATTTTGGGAAAACACTTTAAAAGGACCACCCTGTATATTAGTATTTTTCCTGGGTAGCAGAAAAATATTTTGAAATTCACTTACAAATAGGGCCTTTTTAACTCGCTTATTTTATATAAAAAATTTCCTGTTTTTAATTTGCAAATTTAAAATTTTAAATTTAATTGTCTATCCAATCTGTTTTTGGGGTTTTCCCCTGTACCTAATTAAATCACTTTTTTGATGCTATATAGACTTTTTATTGGTTTGACCTAAAATTTTAAATAAAAAGGGAGGGCCGGCTCAGGGATAAAAAATTCTGCCGGTTTGTGACGCCCCAAAATGTTCGGCCCCAAAGCCATCCAAGCTCACTGCGATTGCAAAAATTTTTTTTTGGGGGAATTTCTGGTAACGTAACGTAACGTAACAAGCTTTGGGTTTGGGGAAAAAAATCAATCTATTAACCTTCAAAAATTCAAAAATTTTTTTTTGGTCGCTATAGAGTGTTTTAAACCTCTGTTGCCATAACTCCACGAGTGCTCCTAAATTTAAAAACAATTAACTCTATGCTTTTAAAAAAAATTGGAAAATTTTGTGCATCTTTTAATAATGTTATTCGTTGATAAACCTACCGCCCTAAATAAACACTACAATTACTTTTTCTTAAAATACAAAAAAAGTTTGCTTTTAATATTCAAAATTTTTTTCCAACAATTAAAAATAATATGTTTGACTTATCTAAACGGCAAAAAACTACATTCTTTGCTAATAAAATTTTTTTTTATATAAAAAATGAAAAAATCTAAAATTTTGTTTATTCATGGTAAAACCAATAAAAAGTCTGGGTACCAGGAAAAAAATTTAATTTACTGATTGATAGAAAATTTAATATTATAAATTTAATTAGTAGTTCAACACAGGGTTTTTGCATTTTTTAAGTACCTTAAGGGTAAAGGGGTGTTATACCCACTCACTTTAAACCTACCTACCTACCTTGAGGGTCGCCCCAAGACTCCCAGCTTTTTAAAAAAATGAAAATTTTTTTTTGATATTTATTTTACCAAAACCTTTTTCCCCTTTCCTTTTTATTTTGTTTGGGGCCTTTTTCTTATCTTAAGATATGTACTAAATATATATCACTAATTTTTTTAACTATTTTTTAATTTTTTTAAAAAAAAAAACAAAGTTTTTGCGTAGTCCCGTAGACGCCACATCAGTGCTTATTTTTCAAAAAATTGGTCGGCATTTTGGGTTAAAATATGCGATTTAAATGCCCTTATTTGTAAAAATTTATAACTTTTGTATAAAAAACGTTTACGCAAAAATATTTTTAAAAAAAAAGTAAAAAGGGCGTTTTTAGAACAAGTTAAAGTGGCTGGTCTAAAACTCTACAACAAAAAACGTCCATTAAACTTTTTTTTAGATCCTCCAAAATGTTTATAAAATGATTTTAAAAGAGACTTTTTTTAAACGATTTTTTTTGATATTTTAAAAATCTTCTAAAATACTTTTACAAAACGTTTTTCAAAGTCCGCAAAAATAAGTTTTTGTTCCTTCGATTTTTAAAAACCTACCCAAAAAAAAACGTTCATTAAACTTTTTTTTTTTGGTTCGCTATGGAATTTTTTTTAAAAGTTTTCAAAAATTGTTTTTTTAAACGTTTTTTGCTTGTTAATTTTAAAATGTGCTCTTTATGATTTTGCATTTTTTTAAAAAAAGAAAAAAAGTGCAAAATTTAGACCGACGCGTGTACGGTGGGCTACCCTGTACAGGAAAACCATAATATTTGGAAAGTGTTAATTAACATGATTTTTTCCAATGGCCAGTTTGGCGATGCACCACCCGGCCACCCGGTAGAAGAAATAAATATTTGATATTGAAATATTAATTTTTTTTTTAAAAAACTAAGCTTAAAAGCATTTATAATCATCCATTGTTCTAAAATGGTTGATTTTTATGGGGAAAAATCTGAATAATCGAACATTGTCCGTTCTTCTACTTCGTCTGCAATCATAATATTGGCATAAATTGCCAGCATTCGAAGCCATATTATTAAACAGTATTAAGTCCTCGATTCCCGCGCAGGTGTACATCGATACTGCGGGGTGCGCGACGGCGGGCCAAAACAAAATATATTATAATTTTTATTAAACTCATAGTCGACGGAGCTAGCCTAGCAGCCAGTTTTCCAACGGCAAACAATTTGGCAACGCGGTCAGGCGCCCGGTCGCGTTCTGGCTCGATGGAAGCAGGCTCGAAAAGTCTGCTTCCAAGGAGATTCAAAATTTTAACACTGGATGGTTTTTTAAGGGTTTTAAAAATTTTTTTTTAAAAAAAAAACCCCAAAAAAATTTTAAAAATTTTTTTTTTTTTCCCCCCCCCCCCCCTTTTTTTGGGGGTTTTTTTTTTTTTTTTTTTTTTGGGGTTTTTTGGGGGAAAATTTGGGGTTTTTTTTAATTGAAACGGTTTTTTTTTCTTTTTAAAAAAATTTGGGAAAAAACCCCAAAAAATTTTTTTTTTTAAAAAATTTTTTTTTTTTTTAAAAAATTTTTTTTTTTTGGGGGTTTTTTTGGGGGGGAAAAAAAAAAAATTTTTTTGGGGGGGGGCCCCCCCCAAACCCCCAAAAAAAACCAAAAATTTTTTTTTTTTTGGTTTATTTTTTTTTTAAAAAAAAAAAAATTTTTTTTTTGGGGGGGTTTGGGGGTTTTAAAAAAAGGGGAAAAAAAACCCCCTTTTTTTTTCTTTTTGGGGAAAAAAAATTAAAAAGGGGGAAAAAAAAGAAACCCGGGGAAAAAAAAAAAAAAAATTTTTAATTAAAAAAATTTTTTTTGGGTTTAAAAAAAAAACCCCCCCTTTTTAAAAAAAAAATTTTTTTTAAAAATTTTTTTGGTTTTAAAATTTTTTTTTTTAAAAAAAAAAAAAATTTTTTTTTTTTAAAAAAAAAAAAAAATTTTGTAATTTTTCCCAAAAAAAATTTTTTTTTTAAATTTTTTAAAAAAATTTTTTTTCCTTTTTCCCTTTTTAAAAAAAAAAATAAAAAAAAAAAAAAAAAAAAAAATTTAAAAAAAAAAAAAAATTTTTTTTTTTTTAAAAATTTTTTTTTTTTTAAATTTTAAAAAAAAAATTTTTAAAATTTTTTTTTAAAATTTTTTTTAAAAATTAAAAAAAAAAATTTTTTTTTTTAAAAAATTTTTAAAAAACCCCTTTTTAAAAAAAAAATTTTTTTTTTTTCAAAAAAAAAAATTTTTTTTTTTATTTTTTTTTTTTGGGCCCCCTTTTTTTTTTTTAAAAAAATTTTTAAAATTTTTTTTTTTAAAAAAAAAAAAAATAAAAATTTTTTTTTTTTAGAAAAAAAAAATTTTTTTTAAAAAAAAAATTTTTTTTTCCCCCAAAAAAAAAAATTTTTGGAAAAAACCCTTTTTTAAAAAACCCCCCCCAAATTTTTGGGTTTTTTTTTATTTTAAAAAATTTTTTAAAAGGGGGAAAAAAAAGGCCCCCTTTTTTGGTTAAAGGCCACCCCCCTTTTTTGTTTTTTTTAAATTTTTAAAAAAAATTTTTTTTTTTAAATTTTTTCAATTTTTTGGGGGAAATTTTTTTTTTTTAAAAAAAATTTTTTTTTTTTTTTAAAAAAGGTTTTTTTATTTAAATTTTTTTTAAAATTTTTTTTTTGGGTTTTTTTTAAAAAAAAAAAAAAAAATTGGGTTTTTTTTTTCCCCCCAAAAAGTTTTTTTCCCTTTAAAAAATTAAAAAAAACCCCCCTTTTTTTTTAAAAAACCCCCCTTTTATGGTTTTTTTTTTTAAAAAAAAAAAAAAAAGAAAAAAAAATTTTTTTGGGGTTTTTAAAAAAAAAAATAAATTAAAAAAAAACCAAAAAAAAAAAAGGGGAAAAAAAAAATTTTTAAAAATTTAAATTTTTTTTTTAAAAATTTTTTTTTTAAAAAAAAAGGGGTTTTTTTTTTTTTTAAAAAAAAAATTTTTTTTTTGGTTTTTTTAAAAAAATTTTTTAAAAATTTTTTTTTTTTTGGGAAAAATTTTTTTTTTTAAAAAAAAAAATTTTTTTTTTTTTTTGGGGGCCCCTTTTTTGGGTTTTGGGAAAAAAAAATTTCCCCCCCCCCGGGGGGGTTTCCCCCAAAAAAAAAACCCCCCCAAAAAAAAAAATTTTTTTAAAAAAAAAAAAAGGGAAAAATTTTAAATAAAAAAAAAAAAAAAAAATTTTTTGGGGAAAAATTAAAATTTTTTTTTTTTTTTTTTAAAAAAAAAATTTTTTTTTTTAAATTTTTTTTAAAAAAAAAAATTTTTTTGTTTTAAAAATTTTTTTAAATTTTTTTGGGAAAAAAACCTGTTTAAAAAAAAAAAAATTTTTTTTTTTTTTTAAAAAAAAAACCCCCTTTTTTTTTAAAAAAAAATTTTTTTTTTTTTTGGAAATTTTAAAAATTTTTTTTTAAAAATTTTTCCCCTTTTTTTTTAAAAAAAAAAAAAAATTTTAAATTTTAATTTTCAAAAAAAAAAATTTTTTTTTTTTTTTTTTAAAAAAAAAAAATTTAAAAAAATCAAAAAAATTTTTTTTTTTTTTTTTAAAAAAAAAAATTTTTGGGGGAAAAAAAAAATTTTTTTTTTTTAAAAAAAAAATTTTAAAAATTTTTTTTTTTAAAAAAAAAAAAAATTTTTTTAAATTTGAAAAATTTTTTTTTTTTTTTTTAAAAAAAAATTTTTTTTTTTTTTTTTTTTTAAAAAAATTTTTTTTTTTTTTTAAAATTTTTTTTTAAAAAAGGGGAAAAAAAAAAGGGGAAAAAAAAGGGGGGGGGGGTTGGGGAATTAATTTTTTTTAAAATTTTTTTCCGGGGGGCCCAAAAAATTTAAAAAAGTTTTTTTAAAAATTTTTTTAAAAAAAAATTTAAAAAATTTTTTTTTTTTTTAAAAAAAATTTTTAAAAAAAACTTTAAAAAAAAATTTTTTTTTTAAAAATTTTAAAAAAAAAACCCCAAAAAAAAAAAAAAGGAAAAATTTTAAAAAATTTTTTTAAAAAAAAAAAAAAAAAAAAGTAAAAAGGGGGCCCCCCCCTTTTTTTTTTTTTTTTTTTAAAAAATTAATTTTTAAAAAAAAAAAACCCTTTTTTTTTTTTTTTTATTAAAAATTTTTTATTGGGTTTTTTTTAAAAAAAAAAAAAAACTTTTAAAAAAAAATTTTTTTAAAAAAAAAAAAAAATTTTTTTTTTAAAATTTTTAAAAGGGGGAAAAAATAAATTTTTGGGGGGGTTTTTTTTTTTTTTTTAAAAAAAAACTTTTGGGGGGGAAAAAAGGGGGAAAAAATTTTAAAAAAAAATTTTAAAAAAAAAAAAAAAAAAAAAAAAAATTTTTTTTTTAAAAAAAAAAAAATTTTTTTAAAAAAAAAAAAAATTTTAAAATTTTTTAAAATTTTAAAAAAAAATTTTTTTAAAAAAAAAAAAAAAAAAAAAAAGGGTTTTTTTTTTTTTTTTAATTTTTTTTTTTTTTTTTTTTTTTTTAAAAAAAATTAAAAAAAATTTAAAAATTTTTTTTTGGGAAAAAAAATTTTTTTTTTTTTTAAAAATTTTTTTTATTTTTTTTTTTAAAAAAAATTTAAAAATTTTAAAAATTTTTTTTTTTAAAAAAAAATTTTTTTTTTTTTTAAAAAAAAAATTTTTTAAAAAAAAAAACCCCCAAAAAAAAACCCCCCCAAAAAAAAAAAAAAAACCCTTTTTAAAAAAACCCTTTTTCCTTTTTCCCCTTTTTCCCCCCCCAAATTTTTAAAAAAAAATTTTTTTTAAAAAAAAAAAAAAAAAATTTTAATTTTTTTAAACCCCCAAAACCCCGGGGGTTTTTTTTTTCCAAAAGGTTTTTAAAAAAAACCAAAAAATTAAAAAAAAAGGGAAAAAAAAAAACCAAAAAAAAAATTTTTTTTAAAAAACCCCCAAAAAAGGGGGTTTTTTTTAAAAAAAGTGGTTTTTGGGGAATTTTTTTTAAAAAATTTTTTTTTTTGGGAAAAAAATTAAAAAAAAAAATTAAAAAAAAAAAAGGGGAAATTCCAAAAAAAAATTTTAAAAAAATTTTTTTTTTTTTGGAAAATTTTTTTAATAAGGGGGGTTAAAAATTTTTTTTTTTTTTTTTAAAAAAATTTTTTTAAAAAAAAAAAATTTTTTTTTTAAAAAAAATTTTTCGGGGGTTTTTAAAAAAAAAAATTTAAAAAAATTTTTTTTTAAAAAAATTTTTTTAAAATTTAAGGGTTTTAAAAAAAAAAAATTTTTTTTTTAAAAAAAAATTTGGGGGTTTTAAAAACCCCCCCTTTTTAAAAAAAATTTTTTTGGGGGGGGTTTTTTTTTTAAAAGAGTTTAATTTTTAAAAAAAAATTTTTTTTTCCCCCCCTTTGGTTTTTTCCCCCCCCGGGGGGAAAATAATTTTTTTTTAAAAACCGGAAAAAAAAATTTGAAGGGAGAAAAGGGGAAAAAAAATTTTTTAAAAATTTTTTTTTTAAAAAATTAAATTTTAAAAAAATTTAAAAATTTTAAAACCCCATTTTTAAAAAAAAACCCTTAAAAAAAATTTTTTCCGGGGGGGGGCCCCCGGCCCCAAAAATTAATTTTTAAAAAATTCCAAATAAAAGGGTTTTTTTGGGGGAGGCCCCCCCCCCCCCCGGAAATTTTTTCTTTTTTTTTAAAAACCTTTTAAAAAAAGGAAAAAACCCAAAAAAAAAAAAATTTTTAAAAAAAACCCCCCAAAAAAAAAAAAAATAAATTTTGGGGAAAAATTTTCCCCCAAAAAAAAAAAAAACCCCCCTTTTTAAAAAAAAAAAAAAATTTAAAAAAGGTTTTTTAAAACCCCCAAAAAAAAAAAAAAAAATTTTTTTTCTTTTTATAAACTTTTTGGGTACGGATCTAAAAAACGTTTAAGGGAACTTTTTTGTTGTAGGTTTTAGACCAGCCATTTTTGTTCAAAAACGCCCGCCCCTTTTTTTTTAAAAAATTTTTTTGCGAAAAAACGTTTTTAAAAAAGTTATAAATTTACTTACAAAAAAAGGTCATTTAAATCCATTTTTTTAACCCCTTTAAAGTGCTGACCCCCCAAAAAATAAGCCGGTGGCGTCTACGGGACTACGAAAAAACTTTTTTTTTTTTTTGGAAAATTTAAAAAAATAGTTAAAAAAAATTAGTGATATATTTTAGTACATATCTTAAGATAAAAAAAATCCCTAAACAAAAAAAAAGGGGGAAAAAAAGGTTTTGGTAAAAAAAATATCAAAAATATTTTCTTTTTAAAAAATCTAAAGGTTGGGGGACGCCCCTAATTTAATGGGTTTTGGGTGAGGGGGTTCCCTTTACCCTTAAGGTACTTAAGGGTTAAATAAAATGTGTTAACTACAAATTTAAAATTTAAAATTTAATTGTCTTAATCAGTAAAGGGGTTTTTTAAAGTTTTTCCTGGTACCCAGACTTTTTATTGGTTTGACCATGAATAAACAAAATTTTAGATTTTTTCATTTTTTATATAAAAAAAAAATTTTTTTAGCAAAGAATGTAGTTTTTTTTTCTGTTTAGATAAGTCAAACATATTATTTTTAATTGTTGGAAAAAAATTTTGAATATTAAAAACAAACTTTTTTTGTATTTTAAAAAAAAAGTAATTTTGTTTTTTTTGGGGGGGAAATTTATCAACGAATAAATTATTAAAAAATGCACAAAATTTTCCAATTTTTTTTAAAAATAAAAATTAATTGTTTTTAAAATTTTGGGGAAATGTGGGGTTTTGGAAAACTTTTATGGGGACCAAAAAAATTTTTTTTTTGGTTTTTAAAAGGAAATTGTAAACCCCAACCCAAAGCTTTTTCGACGTTACGTTGAAAATTTTAAAAAAAATTTTGTGCAATCCAGTGAGCTTGGATTTTCGCCGAACATTTGGTGACGTCACAAACCGGCGGGAAATTTTTTTTCCTGAGCCCCCAAAACCGTATTTAAAAAATTTTTAGGTCAAAAATAAAAAAATCTATATAATAAAAAAAAAAGGCAAAATTAAAAAGATTGATAGACAATTAAATTTGGAATTTAATTAACAAATTAAAACAAATTTTTTTAAAAAAAAGCGAGTTAAACGGCCCCATTTTTAAGTGAAAATTTTAAAATATTTTTCTGCTAAAAATACTTATACAGGGGTTTTTAAATTCCCAAAATAAAACCTTTGGGTTGGGGCCCTTTTTTCAACATACTAACTTTTTTTCTTTTTTTCGTTTTTGGGGTTGGTAACTTTTTAAAAGGTAAATGGAAAAGTGTAATTTTTTTTTCCCAAATTTATAATTTCCCCAAAAAAACCACTTTTTGGGACAGGCAATAAAATTTTACTAGGGAATTTTTTTTTACCGAAACAAGAAAAAGGGGGTAGCCCAAAAGGGTCAAAGTTTATATCATGCCGAAAAAGGGTGCCTTTTTTTGGGGGGGGTTTTCCACCCCATCTTGAAAGTGTAAATTTTTTATTAAATTTTAACCAGAAATCGAAAAAAAAAAAAAGGTTTTTAAAACTAATATTTTCGGTTATTCGCGATTGAAAATAAAAAATTTTTCGACGAAAAAAACAACGTTTTTAATGGGTTTTTTACGAAAAATCTAAAAATATTCCTTTTGTCAAAAAAAAAGAAAAAGAAAATTTAGCTTATAAAAAAAAACTAGATAAAAATGTTTTTTTTAATTTCTCTACAAAAATAAGACGAGCTACGGCGTTAATGGTTAGCTTTTTTTCGTCAAATGCTAAATTTGGATTCAAATTTAAAATAGCTTTGCATTTCTCAAGGAAAACATATAAAAATCTTTTTTAAAAATATATAATAAGACCCTTTTTAAAAAAAAAAAAAAAGTTTTTTATGAAAATTGAGCGATTTGATAAAAATAAGGTCCTAGTTTTTTTACAAAAAAGTCCCAAAAAAAACCCAATTTCCTTTTTAATTAAAAAAAGTTTTTTCTGTGATTCTTTTTAAATATGAAATTTTTAATACATTAAAGGTTTAATCAAATTAAAAGCTTTAAATTTTTGAAAAAATTTGGGAAATTAAAGTGGTTTTCCCCCAATTTCCAAAAAAAGGCCATTTTTAAAATTTAAATCCAACTATTTGGGGAAAAAAGGGGGAATTTTAGTTTTTTTTTATAACAAAAAAATTTCATTTCATAGAATTTTTTTCAATAAATATTTGGCCCGAACCCAAAACCTCTTTAACGAGTTTTTTCTAGTTCCCTTTTAAAATCATCCCATTTTTAAAATTAAAAAATTAAAAAGGGTTTAAACTAACCTTGTAGCTCTTTAAAAGCCCCACCCAAAAAAAATTTTAAAAAAAAATTTCAATCATTTAAAAATAAAAAAACCAAAAAAAACCAATCAATTTTTTCGAAAAATTTTCAAAACTTTTGGGGAAAAATATTCTATAAAACCGGGATCTTTTTACTTTTCCAAAATTTTTTTAAACAATTCTATTTTTTTTTTTTTTTTTATATCTATTATATTGGTTTATAAAAAATTGTTAGAATTCTTTTTAAAGGGTTGAAAAAAAAGCAAAAAAAATTTTAAAATTTGGTAATATTTTTTTAAATTTTTAAATCTGTCAAATATTAATTTTTTGGGGTATCTTTTTTTTTTAAAATATAATAAAATTTTTAAGGGTCGAAAAATTTCGAAAAAAAGTACCAAAAGCAACAACTTTCTAAAAATAAAAACAAAATTTAAATTCCCAAATTTTTTCGCAAAAAATTCGGAGGTCAAAAACCCTTTTTTTTTTATCCCTGTACTATTTGGATCAACGCTAATTTTAAAGTCAATGTCATTATGATGAATTCAACAAAATTATGGGAAATGCAACAGAAAAAAATAAAAAAATTTTTTTATTTTAATAGGTTTTCAAATTGAAAACCCCCTTTTTTTAAAACATTTATCAAAAATATGGCCCTTAAATTTTTTCACCTTTTTTAAAATTTTAAAAGGCTATTTTTTTCTTTTACCTTTTTCTTAATTTTTTTTA
>JAHBCN010023743.1:10000-12405 GCA_019359885.1 Listronotus oregonensis | reverse complement strand
TAATACGTCTCCCTTTTTTACGTCTAAAATATAATTGGGAAAAAAAAAAAGCCGGTTTGCTAACCAGAAGTAACCATGACTGACTAGAACTAAGGGCTTTTGAATTTGTCTAAATTATCCCTACATGGAAGTTATTAACAAAATTTTTATAATTTTTGATATGGTAGGAGTTATAATTTTTTGAAAAGTGTAATTATATATTTCCCGGGTTTTTTTTATTACGTTGCTAAAATTTACTTTATAACTTCTACAAATAATTTAGACAAATTGAAAAACCCCAAGTTCGAGTCGGTCATGGTTAGTTCTGGTTAGCAAAGCGGCTTTTTATTTTTCCCAATTATATTTCAGACGTAAAAATGCGGGGACGTATTAAAAAAGACCCTGAGTTATTACATTAAGATGTAATTTTTTAGCCGAGTCCCTGCATAATAAAGCGTTTCATGTGTCAACACTGTCAAGAAGCTCGTGATCACGGGGTATCTCTAGTCGCGAGTAATTATGGATACTTTTTCGTCGATTGAATAACTCATATTTTTTCCAAATAATGACTGTCACTGATTTATTGACACTTTTCCTCATGTCAGGGACAATATTAATTTTACTGGTGCCTGTTTGGTTTTACCTGAACCGAAAATTTGGTAATTTTGCAATTACATTTAATTGAATAATTCAAGATTGGCTTAATAATATTTTTTTAAACTTGGCACGAGGGCTTGTCAGATTGGTCTCTTTAAAAAGTTATCTAACATTTTTTCTGTAAAATGTACAGGGGGGCCAATAATTGACCCCCTGAAATTTTACATAGGATTTTCCATGTTCCGCTCGCCGACGCACCACCCGGTATAGACGTAGCACTGTTTTATTTTGCCAATAATTCCCGAGATATTTACTTTCTCTGTTTTTTTTTTTTAAGTCAATGTAATTAAACTGACAAAAAAAATATATTTTTCTACATATTGCTTTGTTAACTTTATTAATTTTAACACGTTTCGCAATCTTCCGAATTGCAAGTCTTTACCCGTTTCCCCGAAACTCAATGAAATGATTCGATTCCTTTTACACTTGCTTTAAAATAACCAATTAGTCCAGTCTGTAGGTAAAAAAGCCCTGTTTATGACATTAATCTGTAACCGGTTAAAAGGTGTTAGAAGTTGTGGATGGCAATTACCTGAATATGACTATATAGTTTTAAACTCGAAAAAGGTTTGCAGGTGTGAAGGGTTAAAAATGGTAAAAACGTGTTTTTTGCTTGCAACATTGTTAATTTTAGAAGGGTATGTTTAAAATGTTTTTTTTTACGTATTAAAAAAAATGTATAACTTGAGCCCAGCTTAAATTGATTTGATTAATTTGGTTATAAAAAAATGCAAAAAAAACGTTAAAAATAGCCATTCTTTAAAAACTATTAATAATTATTGAAAAAATTTTTTTTTTTTTTATCTATTTCTATCATTGCAAAAATCGTTTTTTTAATTTTGAATTAGATGTAAGGTTTTAAAACATGATCGGATAATTTGTTGCCAAGATAATTGAGTTTTACTAATTTTAAAGCCTTAATCTATTGGGTTATATCTTTTTTGTTTATAAATATTTTAGGTCTTACAAACTGTCTGTTGCTTTTTCAAGGACAACATTTTATTAATTTGAATCGAAATAAAAAGAAAATTAATGATCAGTCCTTTTTTTTGAGCTTTGAAAAAACGAAGCTTGAGCGCCCCCTGCATGTCTTTCTAATTTTTAACTAAGAAATACAATAAGCTGACTTCCAAACAAAAAAAATTCTCTACGATCAGTAAGAACTGAGTTTTAAAAAATATTATCTCAATTGTTTATAATAAATGAGAATTAATTTGGACGACATTCGATAGTATAATACTCGAACTTGATATAAATAATTAAAAGTTGTAATATTTGTTTTTTATTGCTAAAAGATGTGTTTAAAATGACGGGATACTTTCGAGGGCGGAGCGAGGTAGTGGGGGATAGAACCCCCGGACTAACATGCCGAGTCAAAAACTAAAATGGAGAGTTTAAATTGGGAGCGCCTAAAAAGCAGCCACATCTCTACGAATTTTTATCGGATCTTTCCCTTTTTTTTTTAATCTGGGGTATCGAAAAAAATCATGAATAATGGCGCTTTTAGTTTATAACAATTAGTATCAATTGTTCTACTAATTCAAATAACTTATACTTTTATTGAACATTATACAATTCACCTTTTAAAAGCAGCATTAAATTCTTTTTAAAATTGGAGTAATAAACACATTTTTTTAAATCATGTTATAAACATGTAAATGGTACAATATCTACTATAAAAGAGAGTAAAATATAATTTACATTTACAGATTAATACATTCAATATTAATATTAATACATAGAGATGTAGTTTGAAATTTTAAAAAATA
>JAHBCN010023743.1:0-5000 GCA_019359885.1 Listronotus oregonensis | reverse complement strand
ATTTAAATCCTTTTTTTTGATCCGACAACGTCGCAACTTCTGGCCTTTTACCAACGATCGTATATATTTTTTCTTTTACTTAACCTAAACACATAGTGTTTTTTCGACTTTTAATTTCATTTGTCTCTGCAAAAATGCATTTTTTCGGATTTTTTCTTAATGAAATTTACTAAAACAAAATGTGTTCTTTTTATCTATAATATTTTTTTTCTTCAATCGAATGGGGCTAAACGACACCAGACCCCTGATTTTCATATATTTTTTTAATCACTACCTCCCCTGCTCATGTGAAACTCATTTAGTAAAAACAACGATTAAAACAAACAATATAATCTAGGATTTTTTTTGTCTGCCCCCCCTTATGTACAATCCTGGCTACGCCCTTGCAGACATCTTATCAGTTGGGCCACCGTATAATAAATTAAGCTCCCACAAAGTGGCAATTCTTTTATAAGGTTTATTTTATAATTATTTTGCAATTTTCTGCTTACAACTGATATTTTAATTATCCATTACATCTGACAACCCTACATTTTATAAATTTATTAAATTACTTACCATTTGGAAAACAAACTTTCACTTCCATACACAGGACTTACCTAAAAGAAAATATTTACATTAACAAAGAAGAAATATTAAAATATTAAATATATGACTTATTTTTATAAATATATATATTCATATGTTCAGGTGGAACATTTTGGTTTTCTTTTACATTCTTGGGACGGTATAATAAAACAAATTTAAATGTTGAAAACGGTTGGAGATACATCACTTACCGAAACGTTGTGTATCAATTAACAACTAGGGACAATGAATGTCCAAGATTTTAGTGTTATTAAAATTTAAATTTGTTCAAATTTCAAGTCTAACTTGATTTATTTTAAAGACACGTTTTTGAATTTTTGTCGATTTTACAGGGGTCCTGTATATCGGTTATTATAAGAAATAGGGAAAAACTTATAACAATATTTTATATATTTTACATAGATTCCAGTGGAGTACTAATTTTAGGATAATTAAGTTTAGGTCAAAAATCTAGTTAAGTAATAACGTAAATGACAATAATTTCAACACCAAACTCTTTTTAATTAAACTTCAAATTATAATTAAATTAAATTTTACTTTAAACTACATTATTTAAAACAAAATAAATTGACTTCGAATATTTTTTTACCAAACACTTTAATAGAAAAATTCTTAACCCTTAAGGTAAAATGTGCTTTTTATTACTATCGACTAAGCAAGTGGTTTAACAGAGGATCCATAGTGGCATAAATAAATGTCCTAAACGCTTAAAAGTGTTAGTATTTGGCTGTCTTCGGTATGGATATTTTTAAAAATATTTATCTTCCGCGTTAACAGAATTCTTATTACTTTGAATGTACCATTCAAACATATCGGCTTTTTAAAATTTTTAAAAAACATCTTCCCTCTTTAATAATAAATAACCAATACATACATGACCCTCATAAAATCGACAAAAATTAAAAAACGCCCTGTATTTCCAAAATAAATCCAGTTAGCCTTGAAATTTTGACACATTTAAATTTCTTTTAAGAATTTGTCCAAAGAATGTAGTGTAAAGTGGTGCAAAGAGAATTATAATTAGGGCCCGGATTTCGGAACGAGCTTGTTCCCTATACGTTTTTTATGTCTAGTAAATTCATTGGGGTGCGTATTAAGGATATATTAATTATAAATAAATTTAAAAAATATTAAATAAAAACATAACAGAAGTGTTTTACGATTTATTTGCATTACATGATATAACTAAAGTCTTTTTAAAGTTGGTTTCGGTAAAAATTGGTTCTTTTATAATTTAAAATATCTCTAAGTCTAATAAAGCTTCTTTCGACATCCCAGCTTGTAACTGGAGTAAATCGAAAATTATTTTACAAGTCAGTTCGTTTATTTTGTAGTGCCTCAGAAATATGTTTTATTTCTAAAAATCCTGGATTTCTTTCCAAGATTTTTGGTACAAACAATTTTAATGCCACCAATTTTATTGGGAACAGATTTAAGCTTGTCTACAGTAATTTAAAATACATGAAATAAAGACACTAGGTGGGCATTTTGTTTTTATAACTGTTTAATCACATCCGGAAGATATTCAAAATTTTCAAAAATAAATTTTAAATCAGATTTAACATTTGGTGCATTTATAACTTCTTTACTTTTTTACACTTAAAGCATCATCTTGTAATTTATATGGTAATACGAGTATGTTAACTGCTGATAGCCATATTCCCTACCTTGTAATAGCAGATTGTGGCGGTAATGCGACATTAATACACATATCTTTAAATTTCGTAATACGCCCAGGTAACTTAAGAAAAACGTTTTTATCTCGATAACTAAAGTATTAATAAGTGGATATAAGTTACGTATCATTTCGCATATTCTATGTATGTATGAACTAAACATGTCATATTAAGCAATATGGAAAAATGTTCTTTTAACTGTCGTCCTGCATTCAGCATATATGCAGCACTATCCAAAAGAAACAAAACGCCACTTTTCTAAATACTAGTGACTGACAGTAGTAAAGTAATACTTTCTACTACAAATTTTTGTTATTGTCCCACTATTGATTTGAGAAAGAAATTTACTGTTAATTAAATATAAGTTTCCTGGTGCGTGATAACTTAAAGTTGCAACTATAATATTAGCAACATATCTTCCCTTTATATCAGTGGTTTCATCGACAATAAACCATAATTTTTTTCCAGATTGTGTCGTATTTTGTCCATAGTTTTTAAATAGACCTTATCAACATAGTTTTAATGCAGAGTTGATTCGTCTGGTACTTTTTTGTGGTAGTATTTTATGAAGAAGTATATCAGCTGCAATAAAATCTTTACACAAATCCATGCAGAAGTCTGCGTTTGATACATAATGTTCTCGTTCTGTAGATTTGGATGCCCCCGAAAAACTTTGCATATTTTCTAAATGTTGTGAACCTTTAACATGTCGCTTAATTTAATGCACCAAACTCCAACTACACCATTTTCTTAAGCCAGTCAATAAGCCTAATTTGAAAACCAAGCGTAGGTTAATGCGCATTTTCACGGCTTTTGTTTAGAGGAGTTCCAGTATAATGTCTCCTCTGGCAGCTCCCAACGGAGCAACACTTAGTGCAACTTTTATGCATCCTTTTACAGTTTAACTAGAGAGGCCCTGAACTTCCTGCTTTCGTAGTTCCTTCATCCCAAATACCCACGGTACGTTAGTGCTTGGGCCACTGCCTTCGTGGACCGTTCAAAGATAAAAAACGTCTCTTTCACTTTCAAATAAAAAAGTAGAATATGGAAGGAGCCACTCCAACTTCATTTTTTTTTACTTGTACTCACTATTTATTTGCCTGTAAGCGACTTACACCTGTTTAAATATAACAAATTATTTTGGCACAAATAAAATATAATTTAAAATCTCATAGTTTAATTCTTTTGTTGTTGCGAAAACTCTTCTAAATTTTTTACTATTGCCACGTCTTTTGTATTATTCTACAAGAAATTACACCGAATAAAAATATCAAAATAAAAACCGAAAATACCAAAGGAAGTTAAATTATTTATTGTATTTTTATTTGGTATATTCTATATCATTTTAAGCTCGAAATTGTAATGGTTTTTTATCGATGTCCGGTCCCTAATTATAATAACTTATTACAGACTTCGACGAGAGTGACTAATGATTTAGTGAAAATACAATACGTATAAAAGAAATTAAATTTTTTGGCAAAATTACAAAGCAACATGTAATTTTCAATAAGAAGTTGTAAAATTACTAAAAATATTTTTTAACTTTTAATGATACATGGTAATTTCAGTTCCAATATTTTTTGTAACCTAACAAAAAACTGTGGTAAGTCACATCACAATGTTTGTAATTTAAAAAAAAAAATTATTGGAAACTGTCCAACAGTTTTGTTAAAGTACAATACGTGTAAGAGAAAAAAACTTTTTTTTTGCTAAATTACAAAGCAACATGTAATTTTCTATGAGTAATTGCAAAAATACAAAAAAAATATTTATTATCTTTTGGTAACAGCATGGTAATTTCAGTTGCAATATTTTTTTGCAATTTTACTAAAAACTATAGTAAGTCACATTACAAACAATATTTGTAATTTTCAAAAAGTTTTTAGTGGAAATCGACCAACAGTTTAGTAAAATTACAATACGTGTATTATTACTACATAAAAGTTGTAAAATTACAACTTATTTTAGTACGTCTCCTCACAAGTCGTGAAGAATTGCTTAAATTGTAATGAATTCTGTATTGCCACAAAATAATTTGTAATTTTGCTTATTATTTGGTTTGTAAAAAAATTGTAATTTTACAAAAAATGGTAAAATTGCATTTGTTAACTCTAATTTAAATATTAGTCAAGTAGGCTGTGAAATATTTGTATTCTGGATACCACACCGCGTACATTCTACAGGCGTCTGTTGGGTTCTGGTTATATTCCAAATAAACTTTTAGCTTGTTAAAGGCTACTTTATTTTTTTTTTCATGCAGATAAGGTCCTAATAGGAAACACCTAGTTGACAACTGTCAACTTAAATAAGTGATGTCATTTTCCAATATGTTGTTTTCTTTTCCAAGCCTACTTGACCAATATTTATATTAATATATATATATATATATATATATATATATATATATATATATATATATATATATATATATATATATATATATATATATATATATATATACAGGGTGATTCACGTTGAGTGTCCTATTAAAAGTCGGGAACCAAAAAAAATAACTTTTTGAAATTTGATACGCCATAACAGGTAATAGTTTCATTTTAAAAATATTTTGCAAGTAGCTGCCGATCTAACCGAAACCCAAAGGCAACATTGTAATTTTAAATGGAACACCCTATTTTTTTTTGCAAATTTTGATTCTACACAAAATTTCAAGTAAGTTTTATTAACATATTCCCATACCTATATCCCTTTTTAAGAAAACAATTAATCACTATTTTT
>JAHBCN010023742.1:7500-12376 GCA_019359885.1 Listronotus oregonensis | reverse complement strand
ATTATTCTTTGGTTAAGTTTTATTCCTTTAGGCGCCATACTAATCACTAATTGATGTCTCTCAACTTATTTTAAACAGCTGTAGTGCCTTTATGGCTAAAGATGTTTACATACAATATATAATCCTTAGTTCAAGATGATGCATTAAACAACGTTTCGATTTTACCCGTCATCCTCATCATCGGGGTTCCGGGTTTAGCCGATAACTTCCGAACGCTATGTCTTACAATTTTCGCACAATATAAGACCGTAGCCCAAGTAAACAACGTTTCGATTTTAACCGTCATTGCCATCATCGGGATCCACGTGACAGGTGACATTTGACGGCCGCCATTTTTTCAATGCTTGCGTAAGACCCTAAGATATATCTCATCCACGTAACCTTACTTTTCTAAGTCACATGGTTTTGACGTATAACTTTAAACATTTGACATTTGATCGCCGCCATTTTTTTTAACGTCAAGATTTCGAGATATAAAGCTCCTCCGGAGGTGGGGGTCCCAGAACCGGCAAAGTCTCTCTACTGATCAATTTCGACGATTTTTAAACAGCTGTAGCGCCTTTATGGTTAAAGATGGCGTCATGCGGTTTTCGCTATTCGATAGGTACAACGTTACACTAATTTTAAACCGTGGGTCTTAGGCTCATCATCAGGGTTAAATAACGATTTTAGTCGATAGCGCCCGAACGGCATAACTTAAAATTTTCGCGTTTGCGCAAATCAATATTAGGTCTGACAGGTGACAGGTGACATTTGACATTTGACAGGTGACATTTGACATTTGACAGATAGTATTAGCCACGCCCTAAATAACGCGTCACACAAGATTCCTAAATATTTAATTACGTCAGAGATATTAAGATGATAAGCTCCACCGGTGGACGGTGGATGTAAAACATATCATCTCTTACTACTACACGGTAAGACGCAGGTTCGAATTCTGCTGGGTCCTGACTTTTTTTTTTTTTTATTAGTTCCTCAGGCGTTATACAACCATACATGGTTTACCAATATTATTAATGACAGTTAAACGACCTTATTACTACTATTTTTCCTTTACTATGATACTCACGTGTGCTGGCGTAGTACTCAGGATCCTATACATTCATTTCACCATAATATTTAATATTCCCCTATAGCTCAGTGGTAGAGCTCTAGACTTTGAAGCACTAGGACGACGGTTCAAATCCTGCTAGGTGACTTCTTTTTTAATTTAATTAATTCCAAATTCTCTTCCACTAAACATTTATTTCAACTTAGTAATTAATACTCCCTGGTGGCTCAGTGGTAGAGCTCTGGGTTTTCAAGCACTAGGACGACGGTTCAAATCCTGCTAGGTGAGGACTTTTTTTATTTATTTCCAAAATTACTCGAGGTCCCCTGATGAGTTCGTATTTCATAATCTTGGTCAGCGCCATAATCTAAAGTCAAGCAACGTCGGGCGTGGCCATTACTTAGCTGAGCGGCCGCTTGGCACTTGGTGCTAGACCGGAAGTAAAATCTAAATCGGACCTTAAAATTCTCCCATGTATTTCTTATAGGAAAATGACGGATTTTGCGGCAGAACACACATAGCTTATCTACTCGTACTCCTATATAAAATTTGTACTATGTTTTTTGTACTTTTTTAAATTATAAGGTATAATAAATTTAAACATCTCATTTGATTAATAACACAAAAGTACTGTCGCAAGTGGCATAACAGGGTCTTATAACTAAAGTGCCCAAAATATAAAACCATTTAAAAATAAATTTAAATGTAAAAAAAAATTGTTAAAAATAGTATATATTAAAAATGACATAATAAAAATAGCATACCAAAAATGAGGTTAGTCATATTTTAGAAAGTTAAACCATTTAAACAAAAAATATACATACGCGAAAGTCACAAAAATCTAATAAAATTCTAATAAAAAGATTCAACTACCCTTTTTACCAAAATTATTCAGCTTTAAAGGTATTAAGGTAGTATTCTCTAAACCTGTCATTTTTCTTGCATTCCAGGTTGTCAAAAAACTTATTATAATATAAACCTTTCCTATGATGTTAGTTAACAATTTATTTTATGCATAACACATTGATACGAAATAAGAAAAATAATCTTGATTTGTACCCTACATTATTTGTTTTTTTAAAAGTCAAATATTTAAATAAAAATCACACTGTACTGAAAGGACATCGCAACAAAATTTTGTAAGTTGCGTCATTCTAGTATTATTGGCTTAATATTTAAATTTATAAAATAATTTAACAAAAAACAAAGCGTTACTCTTCCTTTGATAAAATAGCGTAGGTTAATTTATAAATTAAGTATAAAAACAGCAAAAGTTATTTGTCAACTTTATCAAGGTGGGCATTTTTTTACAAAATTCGACTTTTGATAAAGTTGACAAATAACTCTTGCTGCTTTTAAGCAAATTGTGATTATTGCATATCGTTCGAAAGGGCGAAGATGTTTCACTAATTAGAAAAACTCGATCATTTTTAGTTTTTTTTTTAATGCAATGCAAGAATGGCTTTTACCTCTTTTTGTGGTTTGAGGGCCCGTATTTTTTTTGTAGCTGTCATGGGCCCCAATTATTAAATTTGTTTGATTCTAGTATTAGTCTAGGTCAAAATAAAAATGTTGAAAGTTTTATCATAATTCAAAAAGTTATTTAAGTTTGGAATTCGAAAATTGAAAATTTTGGAAAAAAATTAAAAATCTTAGGGCCCATGTCAAAATATCTGGGTGGACCGCATAGCAGACATCCCCTATCTCAGATTTACTTATGTCTACTCATATGCCAAACACCCTGTATATACTAGATACTTTTTTACTGAGTACATGGCATTTTAACAGTTGCTTTACTTAAATATTTTAAAACTAAAATGTAAACATTTATTTGTTTTTGTTATGCATATTCAACGACAACAATTACCTGTAGGCAGGGCCGTATGCTTGAAGAGACCAGGGGGTGCCAGGCGCGCCCCCCCCAAACTTAAATTACTTTAAATAATTTTGGGATCTAATTTAATTCTTGGCCTACATTATTTCATTAAATATTTAAATTAAACAGTTGCCACTTACTTCCACTTTTTGCAGTCAATATACGCTACTGCCTGTAGAATGTTGTCAAATTCTAAATAATAAGTAAAAACTGTAGAAAATTTTTTAAAGATATTCTGATAATTTAACATAAATACCGTATTCTAACTTTTGATTTATTTATAAACAAACTAAATTGCAGCAATTTACCTACTTAAACAAACACTTTAAATTTTAGTATGGCGATTGAACTAATACTTTTGGGAGCACTCATATTTATTTTTATCGTCTCATTTTGTGGATTGTTGCAGAAGATAAAACAAACCTATGATAGGGAACGACTTATAGCAGGTATGTAAGTAATGGGAAAAATTATTTTATACACAACCGGGCGGTAAAAGGCAGTTTAAGACCCGCGTTTTTGTTGTAGGCCCATATCATTTCCATTAAAAGTATAGTGTAAATATTCCCGACCAGCCACGGTACTACGTGCAGGGCAGCCATCCATTTGGTACCAAACTTCCTGATTTTTCCCTAGAGGCATCATTTAAAATAAATTTTGTTCTTCGAGTAGTTCCAAATAAGTTTCTTCACTCAAATTTTGATTAAGAAAAAATGGTCCTTTAATACGTTGTCCGAAAATCTCCGCCCAAACATTTACTTTCTGTGGATTTTACGTCCTCGTTTTGACAACTTTGTGTTGGTTTTCTTTGCTTCAGTATCGGTAATTTTAATGATTGGATTCATTGTTTAACATAAAAAATGAGCATTCCCTGTCCATGTTTGACCTTTACATTATATCAACGCAAAATTCCTGCATAATCATTAATACTTTTTCTTCAGTAATGTAACTTATGATTAGATAATCTTTTCTAATAATAAAATATTTCGATTCATGGGGTTTTATTATAAAATGACCCCCCTATATATTATATGCTCACAGAAAAATAAAAGATATTAAGTTATCGATTAACAATTTCCACATATTCATAAGCTACGTAATTTCCAAATTAAAAGACGAAAAACAAGAAAAATTAAAATATAAAACCATTTTATGTAAGATCATGCTTTTTAAGTTGTGTCACTATATTACGATATATTATAGATTTTTTCTGTTTTTATCCAGTCTTAAAATTCAAAAAATAATTGAATGGTTACTTGATTTGGCAATGAGTATTATTTATCAAAAAAGTAACTAACCGCAACGTGTATTTAAATATGATGTTCTTCTATTTACAATTTAAGTTTAAAGTGGTTAAAAATGATAACCTATTATATTAAAGTTGTTTATCACTATCGCGATTTGGGAATTCCCTTTGTACTCTAATCAAAATGTTTAAATTACATTGTTTTTCTTAATGATGTTTGGAGAAGGACAAGCAAAATGATTTGTATTATTTTTTAAATTTAGCCCATCAGCGAATTATCAGACATTTTGATAGCTAGCAAAAAGATAACTGAGTAGCAAACCTGTATCAGCAAGAGTTAATGAGATGGTTATATTTAAAATTTAATTAAACATTTCTTAATATATTACCTAAGCTTCCTACCGGCGCGGCGGATAATTATTAAGTGTATTTGGCAACATAGTTAAGAAATTATTATTATCTAATAAAACTACTACCAGCAACTGGACAAACCCAGCTTCCGAGCTACTGTATTAACATGCAGTGCAATTTCTTATTTTTATTACAGTATCGCCTTTTAAATTGGTCAAATATTCCAACCGACTGGTAAGGTTTTTACACTTACCTGTGTACCTTGTAATATTGTGTTATCAAGTGGTAACTGATTATCACTTTAAAAGGGTTGGAGATACATCACTAACCGAAACGTCGTGTATGAATT
>JAHBCN010023742.1:0-2500 GCA_019359885.1 Listronotus oregonensis | reverse complement strand
GTAAGTATAAAAACCCCGAACCATCTAAAAATTGATTTAAAATGTTTTATTCTTTTATTAAAACAAACTAATACAGATGAACCTCGAGGCAATGGGGGATAACATAGTGTCACGGATACTTTTTTTACCAATAATTGTACCCATTCCGATCCACTTGAAACTTTAAACAAAAAAAGAATATTTCAACTCTATTTTACGAAAAAAAAATAAGTGCTTCCTCTATCTTGATGTTATATACCTAGCAGGACGCTTAACATTTCTCGATCTCCTCTACGTGTATAGCTTATCGTTTAAATATTTTTATTGTCGATTTAAATATTATAAATAATAATTTATAACGATAGTAATTCGTTCAGAATGTTCTAGGAAAAATGTATTAATATTTTTAATATAAAAAAAAATCTTAGTTTATTTAGCGTTAACCTTATAAAACATTTTTTATTAAGCTATCTACTTCTTCTAGGCTAACAGTCTTAAAGCACAATTAATATAGGACATAGAGAAATGGCAAGCGTCCTGCCAGGTATATAGCACCCACATAGACGTAGCACATATTTTTGTTTCAGTTAAATTAATGTTTAAACTAGAAGTGGGTCTATATTTCGGTAACGTTATTTAAGAACGTTATTTTACAAAAACGAAACGTAACGTTACTAACTTTCGCAATATGTTATTACCAAGGAACGAGAGTACTGCATCATCTAACCGGTCTGGACGTCGCGAGTAGGCGACAGACGTCCGTGTACAGTAATTGTGCGCCTGCCCGTCCAGGAATATGCACGACGTTATTCAGCGAATAAAATTAAAAGTTATTATAGTTAAGTAGTTATTAACTTATTAGGTAGGTAGTTAATAAGACAGACGCACCGATTACCTGTTCTGCGTCATTTTAGTTTCGCTTCAAAGTAGATGGTCTGCAGAAACGACTGAAACTCGTATTCCCGTATATGATTTGGTTAAAAATTTAAAAATATAAAAGTATAACAATTAAATAATATACAACAGGGGTAAATAATACTTTAAATAATGCATTATAAAATATAAATGTTTAATGAAAAATAATAAAAAATTCACAAACAAAATAGAACTTATTACCTATGAATAAAATATAGAAACAAATAACACTTACTAAAAAGTATAGATTAAATATAAAAAGAAAACATATTAAGGAAAAAAATATACATAGATGAATTTAACTTTTTTGTTTTGGTTGGAGAACTTTTTAATAACCTCGTTTCCAAATAACATTATTTTAGAACGTTATTTCTCGGCAACGAGAACAAATAACACGTTATTTAAGAAGAACCGTTATTCCCACCTCTAGATTAAACTTTAATTTGATTATATTTACCTAGTCAATAAATAGGTAGAGAAAGGAGAATAGCTTAATAAAAGAAATGTTTTAAAAGTTTAACGCTAAATAAACTATAAAAACAAATTTTTTGATGTTAAAAATATGATTAAATTTTCTTAAAATTATTATAAATAAGTAAATGTCTTTATAAATTATAAATGTTATTATTTAAATCGATAATAAAAATATTTAAACGGTGAGCTATATACATAGTAGCATAGGAGATCGAGAAATGTTAAGCGTCCTGTCAAGTATATAACACCCACGTAGGGGGGGAGCACCTTTTTTTCGATAAAATAGAGTTCAAATTTACCTTGGGGAACATGTTATTAGTTTGTTCCATTCAATAAATAGAACATTTTCAATCAATTTTTAGATGGATCGGAGTGGGTATACTTACTTGTACCAAAATAATATTGTTATTAGCAAAATTTTTGGCCAAATCACTTTTTTATGTATTTCTTTTATTTCCTATTTTATTAAAAATGTTTATAACCTTTTTAATAAAGCCTATTTTATATAATGTTATCAATTATATAACAATTAATAAGCAGCACAACATCCGCACCGGCTTAAAAAAAAAAGGAAAAATGTCGTCGTGGTTCGTGATCCTCTGACCTCGTGACCGAATCCCTTCTAATAGCAGGTTTCCATTGGTCGAAACAAGCGCCACCACGTGGTCTTTCCTGCACTTTCAACAGCTACTGACATAGATCAAAGTACAGCAAACATTAGGTCGATAATTAAGTTTCCTTGAGTAAAAACAGATACAACTGGGTAAATAAATCTCTTACACAATTGAGTAAAGCCAAAGACAATTGTAGTTATCACTATAGACGCCCAGTCCCTTTGTATAAATACTTTTGGCCGACAATCGAATTTTATTAGAATATTTAATTTTTACCTGCTGAGGTGCCTCTCAGCGTTGCCGTTTTGACTTCTTACTATCTCATAGTCTATTTAAAGCGTAGGCTCCCTCCGCATATATTTATGTTGCAAAAACAACAAACTGCTTTTTGCACAGATATTGGTCGAGGAATCCAAGTATTGCACGATGAATTTTTTGTGCTGTTAGATGGATTTAAATGCGGTTTTTGGTATTCGATTCGTATGAACCTCTAAAAACTTTGTAAACAAATTTTATTA
>JAHBCN010023741.1:0-12495 GCA_019359885.1 Listronotus oregonensis | reverse complement strand
CGGGGGAATTGCGCCACAAATAAAAACTGTAGAGATTTATTTACAGACAATAGATATTAAAAAAAAAAAGTTTTTTGAAATAACTTTGAATTTCTTTTTTAATTATTTGTCTTTACACATAGAATATGAAACAGCAGCAATTGCTAAACTTAAATGGATGCATTTTATTGAAGGAAAACTTGAAAAATACACATTTTTATCTTCAAAGTAAAAATTAACACCGTTTAACTTAAAATATTTGTCAATGCACCGTAAAATGGAACAAAAAAAAAAAAACATGTTAATATCTCTATTTTTTTATTTTTTATAGCCAAAAAATAGGTAGGGCCGCAATACTAAACAATTAACAATTATTTTTAATAAACTGAAGATAGAAATATTCTCTTTTAAGAACTAATTGACTCTATCGGATGACCTCAGAAAGGAAATGTACACGTTCTCCTAATCATCGAATATCCCGGCTCGATAAGTTAGTTATTCAAGTGACAAATAAAACTATTAGTAATTTGTACTTTTAAAATGATTCTTGAGCATGTTTTCGACTTCGCTTCAGCTGATTAAAATTCTTATCTCGTACGAAACGCGTCACTCGAACATTATTGTTTACTGCTAAAAATAAAACAATAAAATGATATCATTTTATGGTTTATTTGGTTAATAATAATAATAATAATGACATTAACAATGTATTTTTGCATTGATCAGGAGTTTTCAGGGTTTCTAAACGCCGTGGTAACCGTATTTCGCGAAGTCCGTATTCGCGAAATTCATTAACCAATAGATGGCGCTGTAGCTTCATCAGCTGATTCACAAAGAAGGAAAACATTTCAAATTTTACTTAACAGTTTATGGAACAAGTGCGTGTTTGCTAGTTTATTTTATTTGTTTAATTGGTTTTATAGCATTTATCTATTATTTCAGTTTCTTTAGCCTTTTTTTACATTTTGCCATTTTAAAATGCCTAAGATAGTGGTATCTTTAGCAGATATTTTAGAATATGTGGGTACTAGATCGCGGCCGCTCATCGAAGGCGAAGCTGTTTATAAAGCTAATCATATAGTTTCATGTTTGTTGGAAAGTGTTACTTCCAAAAAAAGTATTATCCTTTTGTGTTCAGACGTTCAAAAAAAGGCCCCTCATGAATTGACATTAAATTTAGATGATAAAGATGTAAAGAAGTGGCAATGCCTTGCAGCTGCAAGGCTGGCTTATCTGGGTACTGTAAACATGTTATTGCAACTTTAATTTATATAAATATAAATTTATAGAAATATTTAAACCATTATTGGCAAGCACTTTTTAAAATAACTTTCCTTACCAGGAGAAAAAACAGATTCCATGAAGTGGGCACTGCAGGCAGTCATACATTTGGAAATTGGTTTTCCAATTTTTAAAACATTTTGCCAAACAGTTTTTAACTTATTGTCCTTTGGGAAGAAAAAAATTGAAACACCTTCACCCGCGTAATTTCGGCACTGGGGCACTGAACAATAGCGTTTCGTCTTGCTCGACATTATTAAAACAATTAAAAAGTTAAAGAAAGGGTAAAAAGCACAACACACGAAAGAAAAAGGTAAAAGTTTTTAGAATAAATATCGATTAAAAACAACGTGATTTAATGGCGATTCCAATTTTTTCCTTCAATGAGTAACTGCGTTATACAATCATAGATGGCGTAAGTATCGTGAATTTCGCGAATGTCTGTACCTCTGTCGCGTCTTACACCTGCTTAGGCTTGCCAACCGTCATCCAGCCGAGAGGACTGTCCTCCTTTGAACCAAAATGTCATCTGTCCTCCGCAGCTACTGCGGAGGACGCAATTTGTCCTCTTTTCTGTAGTTATGTGTTGCCAATTTTTGAAGAAACGATTTCAAATTTGAAGGACAATGAAACCACATGTATCGATCTTTTCAAACATTTAAAAGACTTTAAGTTTAAAATTAGGTCTAGAAAAAATGAAAAAGTTTTATGGTTTTGAAGTTAGGAACATGATTAATCGTTATTAAAGTCAAGATAAAAAAGTAAAAATAGAGATTTTTTTCTTCTTGTGATAATGTTCTTAACTATCTAACTTATCTTGGATTGGGGCGCCAAAAATCGTGTTCAGTTTAATGCCTCAAAAACACAGTCATGTTCGCTGTCGCGAAAAAAGTCTACGAATGCTCATCCCTTACATATGAGCGGCCAGGTTCTGCAGAACAAAGAGTCGTTTAATCTAGTCGGCGTTACTTTTGAGAATAACCTCAACTGGCACAAACACATTTCATCCATAGCTTTGGCAGCTTCAAAAAAGATTGGATTCCTCTTTCGAGCCAGAAAATATTTCTCTTCTTCCAATCTGTACACTCTGTATGTATCCCAAATCAGACCCTCTTTGGAATATTGTTCTCATGTCTGGGGAATGGCGTCCCCTACAACACTTAGCATTCTGGACTCCATTCAAAAAAGAGCTGTTCGTCTTATTAATGATCCAACGCTCACAAAAAGGCTTCCTCTTCTTGCCCATCGTCGAGCTGTAGGGGATCTGTCGCTCTTCTATAGGTATTTTCACGGCTTCTGCTCAGAGGAATTGGCCAGTATTATTCCTTCTCTGGCAGCTCCCAACAGAGCAACACGTAGTGCAACTTTTATGCATCCTTTTACAGTTGAGTTAGAGAGGCCCCGAACTTCCCGCTTTCTTCGTCCCTTTATTCCTAGAGTGTCAAGACTATGGAACCTGCTGCCCGCAGAAGTTTTTCCTTCTCCTCCCAATCTCCAAAAATTTAAGTTCCGTGTGAACAAACTCCCTCTCACCACACTGAAGACACCCACGGTACGTTAGTACTTAGGCATCAGCCTTCGTGGACTGTCCCAAGATAAAAAAAAACTAAATACATTAAAAAGAACCCATGATATTACGACGATATTTTAGGTAGTCACATAAAGAGAAATGAAAGCCTCCAGAGGAGATGGTGCATAAAATTTTAAGTTATTGATTACATACAGGAATAATACCAAGATTATGAAAAAAAGTTCATATTAACATGGGAGGTCGGAAATGTACTTTCGAGGGTCATTTTTCAGCGACGCAGTGCATCTGTCATAAAGTTGTTTTTAAAATTTACGTAGGTCTGACTAAAGTTATACAAGGGAACCTTTTTACGTAAAAATGTTCAAGAAACAAAATTTATTTGAAATGGCAAAATACACTCGGCGAAAAAAATATGCCCTAAATAACTAACCACCCCTTTGTTCCCACGCCACTGGTAGCAATAGGGTTACCTGATATTTTCAAAAGTGACCTCCAATCACTTAACTTATACGTAGAAGTTAATTCCTGTATTGTAAGTAGATCTAATAAATTAAATAAAAACCACTTTTATGACACCATCTTCAAGGGCCTATAGCTCCCTCTGGAAGCATTTCCGGACCTATGTTAATATAATTTTTTTTCATATTTTTATGTAGAATCATACCTTAAAATTTTTCATCTTCATTTCCGGACACCCTATATGTTAGTTAAATTGGGCAATCTCTCTTTAAAACCCGATCCAGGGAAGTTTTTTTCTTTTAATTTTTTGTTAGTTTAATAAAGGAATTAAATTTGCACGATGCAGTCAATCTAGACAAATTATTTGACGAAATTATGCTTAGTTAAAAATACAGCAGGTCTGGAAAATTTATTTGTAATAATTTCTTTTGCTCTAAGCATTCTGCGACTTCAGCATTTCCGAACGTATTTTTTTTTTAATGAACATTAAATGGTGGGAATAATTAAAATCTAGACTGCTTGTCTCTGTTAATTCAGAGAAAAGCTGCTTAGATTTTTAGTAGACAGTTAAAGACAACGAACGACTTCTGGATGCAGCTAAGAACTAAAGAAATACAACACAAGTAATTTTTTTTTTAATTATTTGTTATTTTCATCAAAAAATTTAGTAATTTCAGAAACTTTAGTAGTCTGAAAATTTATTATTTGCGAAAAAGTTATCTTAATAAAAGCCATGATCCAAAGTTCAAATGCAACCATTAAATATCAATAATTTTTTAAACCGTATACGGGGTTTGTCAAAAAAAATATGAATTTTACTCAAGAGTAAAGTACCTTTATTTTTTACGATGCAGAAGAATGTTATAAAGTTATTTTAAATTAAAAGTTATTTTTAAATATGCAATTACAGCTATTTATCATGAAAATTTAGGATGCACTGACATTAAATATTTGACATTGTGTGTCAGAGTGACTTAGTATTTGTAAAATTACAGTAAAAATTGCAAATTTACTCAATCGTGAAGAAAAAATAGAAAAATTATTAGTAAATAATTGCCAATTCTAAATTTTCATCCTAAATTGCTGTAATTGCATATTTAAATATAACTTTTAATTTAAAATAACTTTATAACATTCTTCTGTTTTGTAAAAAAAAGGTTCTTTACTCTTGAGTAAAATTAATAGTTTTTGACAAACCTCGTATAGGCTTAAAAAAATGATTTCTAATGGTTGCATTTTCAGTTTTGAACCATGCAAAACGTTTTATAAATAATTACCTTTTTTTTGTAAACTTAATGATAAAAAAGTTTTCCATATGGTTCCAACTTAAGCAGACCTGTATTTCTGTTAATTTTTAGAAGGCCCTTTAGCTCTGTTTTTTTTTCATTTTTTAAGTTTAAATAATTATTTTTTCCAGCCAAGAGTATATATTTCTGTCAATTTATAGAAAACGCTTTCAAGTGTCTTTTTTTTATTCTGTTTTATTTTGCACGGAATTTAGGTTATTAAAATAAAATATTTAAATAGTATTTTATTTAAGTACGTTTCCTACATAATACATTTTATTTGTTTAATTCCGAAAAAAATGTAATTATCAAAAATATTTCAAAAATAAATATTTAAACAAAATACCTCAAAATCAGCAAAATAAATTTAAAAATATTGAAAACAACAAAATTAAATAGGTTTATTTTGAACCCGAAAATAAAATTGTTAGGCTAAAATTTATTTTTAAAAATTAAACAAAAAATTTTCTGTTCCCCTTTAGATGGGATAATAAAAAATTTAGGACAAATCTTGGGAATTTTTTCTGTATTTGTTTACATTTTTCTAAGGTTGCAGGAGACAATGCCAATACGCGTCGGAAGAAGAAGCTCATCTAACCGGAAATGGTTTTTTTTTAGTCTTGTAAATTCCCTGGAATGTTGTTACTAATAAAAATACTCCTACGATAAAATTTTAAGAAAAATATTAAATAATAATTCGATGTTAAAAATTTCTATGATAATAATTTTTTTAAAATTTAAATTATCATGAATCTCACTTGATTACGTATAAGACTGATAATAGCACACAATACATTTGTAATGACAAATTAAATTTATTATTTTTATGACATAAGACTAATTCCAGTTAAATTAAATCTTATGTTTTATCTTTTATAAGTGAAGGAGTTTAAATTCCATTTTTAAATACCTCACGTATAAGTTAATTTATTATAGAATAGTACAGAAAATACCAAATTTGGTACCAATATTCTATAAGAAAGGGGATTAAAAAAAAACAAGGATAGAATGGGCCCCCTGTATATTTTTTTTATTGACCAAAAATATCCCTTTATACCTAAATAACAATTTTTAGAAGCAAGATTCAAGTATAAAATGTGGGGAACCACATATACAATATAATTTTAAGCATGCGGCTTGTTCCATATTCATTAGAAAGGGGGGAAAAAAAAAATGTTTTGTAAATAAGAACTAACAGCAAACCACCAGTACCACCTTTTAAAAAAAGGTGCGTAGAACCCAAAAAACCAAAATCCACTAAAATTGGCAACTTATTAAAAAAATTATTACTTTTGCCAGATATTTATAAAAAAACTAAACTAATCTTAAACAACAACTAAGGATTTTTTTTCAAAATTAGTCTCATTGATTGTTATAATTCAGTTTTGCAAAATTGATTAATAAATAATGACAAATTAATCTCATTGAACTTGTGGAAGAAATACACCAAATACAATCTGGCAACAACGCATCAATACAACTACAATTGACAAAATAGTAATGTTGATTTTTCCCTTTGTTTCATTTGTATTAACATTTTTATTGCATTTTTTTGCTGAAGGGACATCAAATATACTAAAGGGGCTTGGCCACCGTGCCACATTCCCCCTACGCCAATGATTATAACTCCTTTAAATACCGTAAAATCTTCGGTAGTTTGTTTAAATTGGACCAATGTTACGCCTCTTTTAGCTTTAATTAATATACCGCAAGACGTCTATTTTTAAACCACCGAAGAAATAAAAACAAATCTCACAAATTCCAACCATGGCACCAAGTTTATGGTTAAAAAAGGCAATGTACCGGTGTCGCTCGACTGCATGTTCCAAATCGGAGCTTAACTTGCCCATATGGACAACTGGTGTTCGCATCGATGATTTCAATCCTTATTGAGAACCATATGATTTTTATAAGGCCATATATGGGCAAGCTACTGGTGTTTCTGCTGGTCTACCTTTACCAAATAGAAGCAATAATAAGTTTATATTTGTCTATTAAAAGAGAGCACATCTGTGGAGCAGAAGTAGTTTTTAAAAAAATGTTGTTTAAATTATTATTAATAAGATGAGACATGGTAAACAGCTCCTTTGGGATGCTACATATTCACACACTTTGGGAAGTTCCTATATAGATAGAACATCTAAATCATCAGGTGCAGCTTGCTGAATATAAAATATACAAAAAATATAGTGAATTTCTAGACCGATATATTTTTGTAACCTTTAAGTCCTCCGACTTTAAGCCCATTATGACCTTTGATCAGCATAACAAGAGCTATTAAAATACTAAGTTTTATAAAAATTGACCGGTTTTCAACTTTCATATGTTTTTCGCATTAAGGGGGTTCTTTGTTTTGATAGGTTCAAAAAATCGATTAATTTTTTGCATAAATTGTTTCCTTATTATGTTTAAATATGGTGGTAAAGTGATTTTTCAAAATTAAAAGTCATTATAAAGATAGAGCAGTTAGAAGAGGCATGTGTTTGGAGCGCTGAGCTGAGCGCTCCAAACACATGCCTCTGATTGTGTTCTGTCCAAGGAAGTTTGAAGGTATGTGGAAGCTCAGTGCTATGGCCTATTCGATCAAAAAATGTCCAGCCCACTATGAAAATAACTGTCAGAGTGGACCCCGCCGATTCTGCGCAATAACAAAATTCCACGAAATATTTTAATGTGTTGCCTACTTACACACTAAAAATCAGTGTGTAGTTAGGCAACACATTATACTTTTATGAGAGCCAGAGTACCGTTTTTTGGTGCAACGGCGCGGCGCGTATGAAACTATATACATATACCCTCCGTCCAAGCGAATTTCAGGTTTCGTTGTGATTTCGTCATTTTCATTGCAATTTGCGCCATATTAATTTCGATTGTTTTGCTTTGTGTGATTATATTTTTTAGTTGCAGAAGTTTTACGGATTAATAAAAACTTTCTTATTATAGTAATACCACAATGTTTGTGTATTTCTGTGGATCATTAAAAAGAAATAAGGTTTACATTTAGGTACTCTTATTTCATTTAATAATTTAGTACATTCTTTTAAACGATCAAAATTTTCAATTACTTGGCAGACAAGCAAATTTTAATATATACACTTTATAGACAGTAACAAAGAATTATGGAAGTCTGGACCTGCCCTACTATTCATTGCGCAAACTCCGCGGAGCCGATTCCCCTATTCCCGCTGCCCTGCACGCCCAGACAATTTTATTCTACAGCATTGGCCTTCCATATACCTTTAAACTTCCTTGGTTCTGTCGGGTTGATACCGGGTCTCAGGTATCAAGCCGACAGAACACAAAGCATACAAATTTGAAATTTGTTTTAGTCTTAGTAACTATGTTTTTCAAACTTTCCTCCATCATATCTATAGGGTCGACTTAGCACATATAGACGCACAGAATAATCTATTATCACCCTAAAATTTAAAATATTTCTATTTTTTTTAACAAAAAGTTGACAAAAAATACATGAAATTAGAAATTTTTTGTTCCGAAGTCTGTCAAAAATTCAATTTTCAAAATTTTCATTTCATAATAGTTTATTCCGTGTATTTAAGCTTAATAAATATTTTTAGCTAAAGATGTATGTGTATACTCTTGAAACACTTATAAATAAATAATAAAAACTCCAAAGTTCTATCTCTTCATTGGTCCTTACAAAAACATTCCAAAAAATGCATAAAAATCAGACCGTCAAACCAAAGAACCTCCTTAAAAAAATTTTTGGCAGAACTAATTTTTAGATATTAAGACATATTTTTAGCCAATAGCGAAAAAATATGGAAGGGACCTTTATAGCATCGGTTGAAAACTTTTTGTTGCATTGCAAGTCAATCTTCATTTTCCTTACAAATCTGAATAAAGTTATGTGTCACAGAAATTTTAAACCCTTTCTTGCAATGTTTTTTCTAATTTTAGAGTTGAAAAATATTTTCATTACATACGATTACTGCTCTATAGCTTTGACCACCGAACATCCAACTTAAAATTAAGCCCTTATATGGTCATGGCTTTGGCTGGCCCCGATAATGGCACCCAGATAAAGTCAGAATAGTTTTGACCTGATACAGAAACTGTCGACCAAACAAAACAATACAAAAGCGATAAAAAAAAAATTGTTGTATCTTCTAGATGCTAAGGGCAGGAATGGATTCGTATTTGATGGTACCCATTATTTTTTAATTAAAACTTCGTGTATCTACCAGGGTGGTATGATATGTTTTCGGCCTTGACCATGGAGGGCGATGCTACCGGGAAACTTGTTGTAGGTTGGCACATCTTTTTAACCGATTAAAAAAAAAAAAGACAAAGAAGTTGTGGGCTGTGTGCACGTTGTGCAATAAGTAGAGGACGAAAAAAAGTGTATTTATAGTGTTGCCAAACGGAAATATTAATAATTTATAATAAAAAACTTTCCCATTAGAGATCGAACGCTGTAAGAACAACACCGATACGTCACGGTTTTATATCAGTTTGCCATATGGGACCGTGACGTATCGGTGTTGTTCTTACAGCGTTCGATCTCTACAATTAAAATTATTTTCGTTAAATAAAAAATATTTGAAATTTCAGCCAGTTACAAAACACAATAAAAACATACCCTATTTTTGGCTATAAAAAATTAAAAAAATAGGATATCAGACTTTTTTTTTATTTTGTTCAACGGCGTATTTACAAGGAAGTTTTAAACGTGTATGGAAGCCCAATGCTATGGCCCATTCGATCAAAAAAGTCCAGCCCAGTATAAAAAAAACGTCAGACTTGGCCTTGCCGATTCTGCGCAATAACAAAATTCCATGAAATAATTTAATGGGGGCCCACTTACCCCTGATAAATAAATTTTCAGTTGGGAACACATTATACTTTATAGAGCCGGAATCCCTTTTTTAATGTCGGGCACGCGGCGCGTAGATATCCGCGCTGAAAACATCCACCAACCGATGGCGTCGTCGTCTATCAATCGCCGTTTTCGTTGTGGTTTGTGCCCTTTGGCCGTATTAGTTTGGTTGTTTTGCCTTGTGATTATATTTTGTGGTTGCAGGAGTTTTTTGGATTGATAAAAACATTTTATTTTAGATTAGTGTTTATTTAATTGTGACTATAATTTTGTGTTTATTGTTTGTTACTTAATATCGTAACAAAATGACTGGAGGTTGTATGGTTTTGTCTTGCAAATCCAAGGGTAACAAAACCCGGCATTTTTTACTTTAGGTAAGTATTTTTATATTTAAATTAGGTGTTTCTTATGAGACGTAACGTTAGGTAACCGAATAAATAATAATACCTATATCAATTATGAATAATAGAAAATAAAATATTCATAGGAAATAGCAGTGGGAAAGAAAGGGCAATCTTAACTATCTTTTTAGATGATTACCACAATGTTTTGTGTTTCTTGTGGATTAAAAAAAAGAAATAAGGTTTACATTTAGTACTTTTATTTCATTTAACAATTTAGTTTAAAATTTATTTTAAAAAATCGTGTTTTATTTATTTACAAAGATTTTTGGTGAAAATACAAAACTTCCGAAAATATCAACCATTTAAATAGTGGGCTGTAAAGTATTCTTTCCATATTATATCAGATGATATAAAATCCAATATTACACAATAATTTTAAATATTCTACAGTGATATCGTTGAATAACCAACAATTTTGTGCAAAAAACAGTGAATGTTTAAATTTGACATATGGTGATGTTAACTTTATAGATAGTAACAAAGAATTATGGAAGTCTGGCCCTGACCCACTACTCATTGCGAACCCGCATTGCCGACCCCGATTCCCGCTGCCCCTGCACGGCTGGACAATTTTGTTCTACAGTATTGGGCTTCCATACACCTTTAAACTTCCTTGCGTATTTATGATAAAAAAAATTTTTACATTTAACGAGGAAAACCTAACCAGGAACTAACCAGAACTAGGTAATAGTTTGGAAGTTGTTGTTTGTTAGTTCTGATTAGTTTTTCCGGGGGTAATACCACGAGTGCTTAAAAATTACCGATAATTATCATGAAAGCTTGTACAACAAGCTTGAATGAAAATTATTGGAGGTAATACTACGAGTGCTTAAAAATTACCGATAATTTTCATAAAAGCTTGTTATTTATAATTTCACGAGTTCGAAGAACGAGTGGAATTTGTATAACAAGCTTGAATTTTTTTTTTTTTTAATTCTTTATGACATCTCACGAAGGATTATTATATATGTTATATTATATCCTACATATTATATATACATATATAAACCTAAGTACCAAAGTACCGTGAGTGCAGGGTTTTCCGGTGTTTAACCCATTTCTTCCCAGTTGTTCCGTCAACGTTGTCCAAGCACGCAAACATGCAAATGTTGCATTTCACAGCACCTTTTAGACAACGCGGTAGTGCCACCACGGACGTTATTTTAAATAACTACTACCTATAAATGTCTCTCCGACTGTGGGAATCGAACCCGAATCGCCGGGGTGGCGAGCCGAAACTCTGACCACTACGCTACCGGAGAGACTAAATGTGACTTGAATGAAAATTATCTGGTTAATTTTTATGAACGAGCGGTATTTAGGAAGAATATTTATAGAATGGAGAAATATGGGAGTATTATACTATTAAATTGGTTTTTTTTTGTCATAATATTTTCAATTTCATGCAACATAATTTTAACTATAACTGAAATCGTTTTTTTTTAATTACTTTATCTATTTTTTCATCTTGTATATGACCAAATCGACTCATTTTGACTGATTTTGACGTTTCTAATTGACAATACAAACAAACAAGTTCGATTGTTCTGTGTCTGTAAGTAATTGGAAATACCACGTTGTCTAGGCCACGTGAAATTTCTGCTGAAATTTTTTGATTTTTAACATGTCTTATGGGAATATTTATACATTAGTGAAATATTCTATAAAAAACTTCATTTCTGTTAAACGAAAAAAACAACCTTCAATTACCTATAACAAATTACTAGAAAATATCTGGCAACATTGCTTATTCAAGTAGAGACCCGTCAAAGAACGGCATCGTATCATCTCTTTAGTTTATATTTTATGTACTGTTTCTCAAATTTAAATTAAAAAAAATGAAGCATTCACAATTTTTTTTTGCTCAAAGTGTTTTAAATATAATGAAGGAAACTTTTTATGGAGTATCGATGTTTATTATTAAAATTAAACATAAGAAATGTTTAATTTCTGACTGACTCAATGATTTATCGTAACAAGTGGCTAGTCAGCTTCAAAGAACTGATATGGATAAGTTATATTTAAAATACATGTAGTTTTATCATATCAACCAAGTGCACATCCGGATGAGCTGTCAAAGAACATAACAATGGGATTCATGGATTAAGAAATGGTCTTTTAAATGACTGTAGTCTTAACATATAAAAATATATTATTATAGTTTAAAAGAACTAAAAAACACGCTTTTATTGCAAACCGAATAAAAAAGTAGAAAATAATTTTTAAGTATAAAAAGTTTATGTTACAGTGATAGAAAGTCCAGTAACATAACCCCACAAAAAAATGAAACTCCGAAAGACTTGACCATAGTATCTTTATGTTTTTGGGGTCGCTAAACCTGAATCCGGGGTCAGTTTGACCCCATCAGGTCAGGGTCAAGGGTATTTTAAGGCCAAATCTGCAAAATTATTCGTAATTTTTGGAGCGTGTATACAAATTTATATTTTTGAGGTCAAATCTGCAAAATTATAATTTGGCAAATTTGACCATGACCCGATGGGGTAAAACTAACCACGGATTCATATTTAGCTCAAAAACATAAGTAGTATACACATAAAGAAGAGAAATACTTTCTGGCTCGAAAGAGAAACCCAAGCTTTTTTGAAGCTGCCGAGGATATAATGTTTTGTAGTTGAGGTTTTTTTTTAAAAGTAAGCCGACAAATTAAACGACTCGTTTCAGAACGGCCCCAAAGTAAGGATGAGCATTGGAGAC
>JAHBCN010023740.1:0-12336 GCA_019359885.1 Listronotus oregonensis | reverse complement strand
TATAATTAAGAAAAAATATCAAAATCATCTTTGTTGGAATTTTATAAGAGTCTTCCACAGACACAATTTGATAATTTGCATAAATTTGCTCGTGGTCTGTTTTCTGTTTTTGGTACTACTTATTTGTGTGAGAAAACCTTCTCCAAAATGAAGTACACAAAAAATGTTTACAGATCGAATTTACCTGATGAGCATCTTAAATCTCTTTTAATAATTAGTACAAGTAAAATTAGTCCACAACTACAAACTATTGTCAGTGGAAAATCTTAATTACATAAATCTCATTAGTATTTCATATGTCATTATGTTTGTTATAAGTTATGTGATTATTTAAAATGTATAAAATGTTAGTTGGATTCATTTCAATAATTTGTTAGTTATTATATACTGAAGTTAAATTTTCTGCATATTATACATGTCTTTACTCATTACAATTCTGTGTTTCTTTATCCAACTTATCACAAAAACAATAACAATAAGCCTACAAGAATGTTATGATTTAGCGGAGTTAGCCCATGACCATATCAATGTAGATGTCATATTAATAATTATTCAACATAAAATTAGAATACTTCAGTAAACTAAATTTAATTTGCTATAAAAATTATTTGTTCTCTAAAAGGAGTTTTCAAGTATGCTAGCTCTCCGCGGGCCGGATGTGGCCCTCGGGCCGTAGTTTGGAGACCCCTGTTTTACACCAATCCTCCTATTAGTCTGTATAACCCATATGATTCAACGCTCCACATTTGCACAGGATATGGTAGGCTGTTTCTTTTCCCTTGTCGCAAATTCTGCAACTTGGGTCCCCATTGTATCTTGTGTAGGTGTCTAGCTTAGCTTTACGTGACTTGTTAGCAGCCCTACTATTATGGGAAGTCTTTTCCTACTTTGTCTAAATAGTTCTTTCTTCGTTTTTTTGGATGGGCCTCATATAAAGCCTTTTCCGTGTGCTATTCTACTGAGGCTTCCCCAGTATTCCTTGTGTTTGTTTCGGATCCATTTCCTGGGGGCCACTCCAAGGGCATGTTCTGGTCCAAAGTATGGTGTGGATGATCCTTGTCTCGCTAGCTCATCCGCTTTTTCGTTGCCTTTTATTTAGTGATGAGCAAAGCAAGACCAATACCAAGACCGGATTAGTCTTTGTCTTGGTCTTGGTCTTGCAAGCCTGGTCTTGGTCTTGCACCTCCCAGTCTTGGTCTTGGTCTTGCTGCAAGAGTCTTGCTGGTCTTGCTTTTTTTTTGGTAGTAATAATTTAAAGTAAGTAATCTTAAAAAATATATATATTTTTTAATACCTAAAAATAAATAAAGATGGCGACCATATTTTTTGCATTAAATTTTTAAAATATACCGATTTTAAACTTACACGTACATTTGAATTATTTGATTAAAAAGCATATTTTAAATGTAGGGGTTTTATTTATAGCGCTTCATTTTTATTTAAATTGTGGCACATAAAAACATTTTAGTTATAGGAATTATTTATTTTTTTAAAGACGCATATAAAATTAAAACAAATCTGTGTACTGTGTGAGCAGAAAAAAACTTTTAATTTCAACCAGATGTGAAATTTCCGTGAAAATTATTATAATATGTAAACATTGATTTCTGATTCAAAAAAAAAAGTCATTTAGGAATATTTTCAGTTCATATAAACTTTTTATCTTTAAATTAGTCAAACATTTGCCAAAGTTGGCACAAATACTTATAAACATTCTGCATATACAAGGTGGCTCAAAAGTGTGACAAAGCTCGATATCTCCGAAACTGTTCATGATGGTGAAAAACTGATCATATAAAAATTATAGAAAAAAAGGACGTAAAATTTTCTATTTCAAAATTTTCCAAAAATCCACTGCCACTCAAGAAAACTTCCTAATTTTTAGCTGTATATTATGCTAAAAATTGTTAAACTGTCATATAGAAACAATATCAACGTATATGGTTTTTAAATATCATTTTCCGTCTAAACCGGAAGTGATATTTAAAATTTATTTATATAAAAAGTATGACATAAAAATAATATTTTGTATTATTCCATCTCTTTTACATTTATATCATAGTTTTAAGAAGCAATTTAATGGTGCCACTTCTTACAGTGTAAAACAAAAATAATGTTTTTCTGTATTGTGGAAATTTTTGATCCACCCTGTAAGTGGCATCCAAATAAAAAAAGCATTAGGAATATAAAACTCATTTTTAGCTTCTATAACTTTTGTGTACCCCTATTTTTTTTCTGTCGTGAACGGTTTCGGAGAGATATCGAGCTTTGTCGGACCATTTTTGGTCACAATCTCATTATTTTTGAAACATGTTATTGAATTGACCTGTTATCGTTGTTAGAAAACTGTATAAAAGAACAAGGTGATTAATTTAAATTTTATTATTTAATTAAACAAACCTGTTACTTAAAAAATAATTGTCTTATTTTGCAGTTCATTTTGTGTCACGCCTCTATAAAATACCTTTGTATATTAAATATAAAAATTAAGTAATATAATATTAAAATTAATTAGCAAAAGTGCAAGACTCTTGCAGGTCGGTCTTGGTCTTGCGTGGTCTTGCACTCCTCGGTCTTGGTCTTAGTCTTGCGTAGTCTTGCACTTCTCGGTCTTGGTCTTGGTCTTGCAAGCAAAAAGCCGGTCTTGGTCTTGGTCTCGGTCTTGGTCTTGCTGCAAGACCAAGACCAAGACCGCAAGACCAAGACCGGTCTCGCTCATCACTACTTTTATTTCCGAATGACCTGGTACCCACAGAAAAGTTACCCTCTTGCGTTCTTCCAGGACTTCAATTTCTCTTTGGCATTCCCATGCTTTGCATTACCTTGGGATTTACTAGTGTCCCTAGTGACGCCTGGCTGTCTGTTATTATGCAGATCCACTTGTTTTTATTAGCTCTCCTGTTATTTTCTTTTGCAGAGTGCAGTGAAGCATATATTTTTGTTCAAAGTAAAGAACTGTGTGTTCCTAGTGAAATGGAGAATTGTGATTGCCCAATGGTTACAAATAGTTATGTTGAACTAAATTGTTAATATTTTTTTTAACTTTTATTTTTTTTAACTATGTGTTTTTTTTTCGAATTAGCGTTTTAGATCTAGTGTTTCCTCAAGTAACATTAAGGCAAAGTTTTTGGTAAATTTGCAATAATTTTATCTATTAAACCATATGAAAGTATTTAGGATTACCATTTTGTCAAGAAAATTATCTTATAAAGGTTCGTATCCAACCGTGTTATTAATGGGATAAATAATAATTATTATTGGGTATAATAATTTCACTTGGGTCAAATTTAAAAAATTATTACAGAATTCAATTTCCAAACAGCATTAAAAATAAAAGAAATCTTATAAATTAGTCTAGGAGGAGTCAGCGCATGAGTACCGAAAACTATTCCACCTCAATTTTTTATTGGATCCTCTTTAAATTGCCCTACTGATGATATGAATGCATGTTGCCATGGCGCCACCTGGTGCCATATTGTTTAAACAGTTGCAAGACATTGTTATTTTTTAACCGAACAAATTTTTCTTATGACTTTTTACAATAAAGGTAATATTTTTGGAGATACGAATTTTTAAAAGTTCAAAAAATCTCAAATTTGGGTACTATTGACCCATGCAAAAGTATATATTAAAAATTAAAAAAAAAATAAAACAAAAAATATATTTTTTTATTCTTCATACAATAGTTAATAATATCCTTAATTGAGATTTTAAAATAGCTATTTATGTATCAAGGGCGTTACTGGGACTATAATGCCCTGAAGGTCGAAATAGCCCGAGGGCCTCTGGCCCGAGGCTAGATTTCGACCTGATGGGCATTATAGTCCAGTAAAGCCCGTGGTGCATACAATGCTTTATGTTTTACCCAAAAAAGAGTTTTTCAATGAATAATTACATTATTTATTCGCAATATAAAAAATAAGTTGCACCTGTACCTGTATACGTAAGTAGATAATGACTGGTGTTAAGTTTGACTTTGATGTTTCTGTCAGTTAGTCAGTTGGCATTTTTTATTTAACGATTTGCTCAAAATGGAAGAAATTCCACAAAATATAAGAGAAAAGGCCATAAACGCGACCGAAAATCTTTTGCCAGTTAAATCAAGGCAACAGTATGATCGGGAGTATGGCATATTTGGTATTTGGAAAGATGCGAACGCAATTTTTCAAATAACCGAAAACGTTTTAATGGCATATTTCCAGGAACTGGTAAGTTATTGATTTTATTTTAATACATATGTTTAACAAACTTTATTATTTTTAGTCGGAAAAATACAGTCCGAACTCTCTCTGGACCAAGTATTCCACCCTAAGGTCTACGTTGATGGTCTATGAAAATATAGACATTTCGCAATACCATCGTCTCATATCTTTTTTAAAAGTTAAGTCGAAGGGATACGTCCCGAAGAAGTCTAAAGTTTTGGAAGGAGAACAAATATTAAAATTTATTAAGAAGGCTCCTGATGATATCTACTTGGTACACAAAGTCATATTGGTAATGGGTGTTTTTGGAGGTTTAAGACGAGATGAGTTGGTCAAAATGACCATTGATGACATTGAAGATAGAGGAACAGTCTTGGTTATAAAGGTACCAGAAACTAAAACTTCAACTTCAAAAGTTTTACTATCATTGAAGAAGATTTAGGCGCTTTAAATTTAATAAAAAAGTACACAACATTAAGACCAGCTGGAATAAAGGAGCGAAGATTCTTTCTTACCTATAGAAAGGGTCGATGTACAGTACAACCCATTGGAAAAAATACCATAGGAAGCGTCCAACATTGATCGCAAAATTTTTAAAACAGGATAATGCAGAAGCTTACACCGGCCACTGTTTGCGTCGCACATCGTCAACTTTACTTGTTGAGGCAGGTGCTTCGTTTAAAACGCTAAAACAACATGGGAAATGGAAAAGCTCTTCAGTAGCTGGAGGATATATAGAAGAAAGTATTTCATCCAAAAACAAAGTAGCCAAAATAATTGCCAATTCAGTTAATTCAGAGGTTAATTCCGTATCGACTATTGAAAATTCTTTAATGGACTGTTCATCTATACAAAATAGCGTTAGTGCTACCACCGCTGCTACCATCACAAAAAACACCGACCATTCTATAGTGGGATCAGCTACATTTTCCGGGACATTTCAAAATTGTAATTTTTATTTTGGAAATAAAGTTTAATTTTTACTATTGTTTAAAGAAAAATTATTTTTTGTATAAACTTGATCTTTATTGTGAGAGAAATAAAATTGGATAAGCAATAAAATTTTCATATTAGCGCATTAGGGCATTATAAGCGGGCATTATCATAATGCCCGCTTATAATGCCCTAGGTATTATAGATCAATAATAGATAGGTAAAACATAAAATATATATTGTTTATACAGGTTTTTTCACTGTTTTCTACTCGCGCTTTTTTATTTGTATTTTAATAACAAATATAAATAAAATTTGTCCGGTTAAAAAATAACAATTCCTTGCAATTGTTTAAACAATTTCAGTTTAAACAATATGGCACAAGGTGGCGCCATGGCAACATGCATTTATATCATCAGCAGGGCAATTTAACGAGGATCGTATAAAAAAAATAAGGTGGAATAGTTTTCGGTACTCATGCGCCGATTCCTCCTAGACTAAATAAATTAAATTTAAATTTTAGTTTTAATTTTGCCAAGAAATAATGACAAATTTAATTTTTTAAACTAGATTTTGACTTATTTTTATTGTCCTGTAATTAAAAAAAATACATTCTAATAACTTCATTGATTAACAATAACATATTATAGATACTTGAATTTAAATATACAATGCATAATATTCAATATACTGTTATTTTGCTTACAAAACAACTACTTCATTGAATTCATTATATATTTACATGTTTAAAGTCTCCTACACTTTCGTAATATGGATGCTGGGCTAAATTTGACCAGAGTAATAACCCAAAACTGCCGAAGCGTACTCGGGAAATTTCCATTATTAATGAAAATTTCATACCGTGCAAGGTTGCACCTCAAAGTGACATTATTGTGTAGCCGTATGTACAGCTTGCGCTTAAACACACCTATTATGCAATAGGCAAACGATTTACTTGATAGTTTTGTTAGATCATGATAATTATGATTGGCGAGTGATTATGAGTGATATCATTAGAGGGGCAATATACATTTACGTATACAAAGCAACAAAAATATGAATATACTATTGGCTATCATTTTGAATAGGAAACAAATTCGATAGAGCAATTCAATGATTAATTATGGCAAAGCCAATTATAGTTTTCACTATAGACGTACAAAACAATGCTACATTTTTGGTATAGTCAACGTATATCGCTATGGCTTTTGACAGACAATACCCCAATAAACCTTTAACGATTTTATTACCTATTGTTATTGGGTAAACCCAATATTTCATAATGGCAGAAGTGGGCCAGGTATTTCTTGAGTATGACCATTAGGTTTATAAATATTTCGGCTAATATTTTAGTGGCAGTGTTGAATAACCGTTTTTACTGTGCGTTTAAAAAAATATATTTTACAAGAGTTAAAATATGTTGCGTCAAAATCATTTGTCATTAGATGAAAAAGAGGTAGTGAATAATGTGTATGAAACTTTAATCAGTAGAGGACTAATTAAAGAAGCTTTAAAAGAAACCTACTTACAAAAACTCCAATATCATCGATAAGGGATATTATTATTAGTGAAGAATTGAACAATAGAAAAAAACGTAGTGATTTTCAATCTTACCGTATAGACAATAGTGATCGGAACCTAATAAGAAGGAAAATATTTTGTCTTTATGAAAGCGAAGTTGTTCCTACCTTGAATAAACTGAAAAAGAAGCTAGACGAAGACGAAACCAATAAGGTAGAGGCGCCAAATATTGCCACCTTAACGTTTGCTTGTGAATAAATCCAATACTTTTATTAATAAGGGAATACAAATTTAGGTACGCGTAAAGAAAGGCATTGTTTATCTCATATATTTTAATTATCTCAAAAAACTAAATAGAAAAGAAGATATTGTACGTGTTTGTTAAAGTTAAGAATGGCAATATTAGGATCACAGCTCACCCTATTATTGCCACCCTATGTCAATATTAGGAACTACCAAAGAACATATAGAATTAACAACATTTTCTGAAAAAATATATAACTTAAGAACATTCAGGACAAATAAACTTTTCTTTGTCATCCTTAGTTAGGCCTACGCAGGCCTCGTGAACATATTGACAGCAAACTATGCACAAGCGCATATCTTCTTTAGTGCTAGTGTTACAAAGGAAACAAAACCACGATTCTTTCTCCGATTCTTTTTTTGTACTGTTCGTTGCTTTTCTGTCAACTTTGCGTGAATTCAATTTTGGTTTTGATGCGAACAAATCTTCGGTAACTTGCTGGGCTTTACTGTTTAAAGCTGGCTTCCTTTTTACCGTGGGTACTTTAATTTCCGGAGTAATCAGCAAACCTGTATCTTTAAACGAATTGTCTAAGCACTTAGAGTCTAGAATTGAAGACATAATCTGATTAGAACTCGCATTAGAATTTGTGGTTTCCATTGTAACTGTATTGTCTTTTTGTTTATGTTTAAATGCGATTAGTGGAATTTCATCTTCATCGCTGCTCTTATAGGTCCTCAGAGTACCGATGTCTTGATTAGTTTCTTGTTTTGGTTAAACTTTTTTAACATGGCTGGTTTTTTCTTCAAACTCATCACGGGTTCATCTTCATTAGAGATATCGTCAAGTGAATCATCGTGAATACTATAATCCGATAAAGATTCGCTATCTGAGGAAGAAACAGAACGCTTCTTTTTTTTTAATCAGTTTTCTTTGGCATTTGATATCCGCTTGTGCTCATCTTGTTTGTATCTACAGGCGTAATCGAATTGCTAGAACTTCTAACGACATCTAATGCATGTTGGAAATTATTCTGGTTTGCTTCGCCTTCTCTGTGGGTAATCAAACTTGGTGCAAAAGCAGCTTCAGGTATAGCTTCTGATCTTAATGGATATATTCCGGTGGCTGTAAAACCGGATATAATGTTTGATGGTGTCATTGCTTTTAACCAAACGGGAGTAAAAATTTCTCCAAACCTCATTTTTGTAATTGCCTTGCCAGGGTTTATTGTTAAAAATTGCAGAACTTCTTGATCCCAAAACGTCTCAAAGTTTCTAAACACGGCTTTATCCATTGGTTGCAATTCATGTGATGTATTGCTTGGTAGACAAAAAAAAAGTTATGCCCATGCGGTCAGCTGCATCAACTATAGAAATATCAAGATGACTTTTCGCCCCATCAAATATTAGTAGGGTAGGGCCAGGGTTTTTGAATGAAGAAAAATGCTCGAGCCATAAAACAAATGCTTCACATGTCATACTACCTTTATTTGTTACAATAACTTTGACCTTTAAAAAGCACAAAGGGTGGTACAGATTGACCAAGCGCATTACCACAACCTACAATTGACACGTTTTCTCCGTGCTCGGGTGCGGTTAAATGTACGCGTTTTGCCCCCCTTTTAGTTGGGAAGCTATTCATTTTTTGGGCTCGTGCCATATTCATTTGTTGAGCTCTTCGTCTCGATACGTCTGGATGTATAGACAAGAATAACTTGAGCCATTTTCTACCGGCCCTATTCGACACTTTAGAAAACGGATTAGATATCTGATTTTTATTGTAGCGTAGAAAAATACACTTTTCATTAAAATCTTGCTTGTTATAGGCATTCCTACTTCAGCTAATCTGTGAATTCTTCTGACAAGGTCATTTTCTTGAGCTGCAGACAATACCGGAGACCTTCCAAGCTTTTTGTTGGGATTTTGTGTTCTATGATGGAGACCCAGCGTTGAACGCGGAATTTTGTATTGCTTGGCAGCACTTTTGATGGACATTCCATTCGCTATGGTTGCAACGCCGAGCGTAGATCTTCTTCTGACCACTGAGCTCGTTTTCCTGGCATTCTGCAAAAGAGTTTAATATTTATTTCCTAATATTGCCATAGCTTCCTTATATTGCCACTGGCAATATTAGGAACAAATGAAGTACCGAAAAAAAAATCTTAACCTAGAAACCCAGTTGAAATAATTGATGCAATTCATAAAACAAGAACCACTGAAGTGTACTTACCTGTACTTAATAACAAAAAACCAAAAAATGTTAGTTTAGATTGCGTGGGGTCAACGTGAAAAATAAATTTGCTTATAACACGGACAAGAAAAACAAACGGCGTGCTCCTACGTCTGACTTTAAGCAAAAACTAAAACCGCCGAATTGAAAACAAATTGCTGACAAATCAAAGTACCTGCTACTGCTGCCGCTTACATGCAGCGTCGATACTAGCTGAGTAACGAGGGGTGACCATATTAGGAACAATGGCAATATTTAGCGCACCTACCTTATAAATATTAGCCGTGCCACCTTCCATAGAGTTGTTTGTAAAATGGGATTTAAATATCACAAAATGGACAAAAGACAAGTAGTAATGGAATCGCACAGATTAGAAGATATAGGTTAAAAAACAGATCCATAATTTACCTTGATGAAACATGGTTCGATACACTCGACACAGTATCCAAAGGATGGGTTGATTTCGGTCAAAACTGTCAGACGAAAGCACCTTCAAATAAAGGAAAACGCATTACCATAATACACGCTGGTTCAGAAGACGGATTTGTCCCAAACTGCTTGCTGTTGTCTGCAAAGAATATTAAGGATTCCAGTTTGGATTATCGTGAGGATACCAGTGCAGAATTTTTTAAAAACTGGTTTTAAAATTATCTTTTAAAAAATATTCCAAACATCAGTGTTATTATCATGGATAACGCAAGCTACCACAGCCGTCTGCTACACAAAGTACCAACTTCATCAAGTTCAAAAGGTGAAATCTAGGAATATTCGTTAAAAAATAATATTTATTTTGAATCCAGTTACAAAAAAGCGCAACTTTTGGAAGTCCTAAATTCATATTCAAACAGAATTAGATTTAGATATGTCTTTTTATTATATCTGTCTGTTTAAAATTAAACAGAATTTGACAAATGACATTTATAAAAAAATATACACTTTGTTAAAGGCCAGGGCAGTGGATGTAAGTCGGAAAAAATTCTTCTATTAACAAATATTTTTTAGACATTTTAATAAACGCACCTAAGAAACGTCAGCAAGAATACACATTTTAATGTCGCATTATTACCACTACAGAGAAAATCACAACGCAGAAACAACAACACGATATACAAGACACAAAAGATTTTTAATTTTAAAAAACTGGTCATTAATGTGTTGTTAAATTATAGAAAAAATTTAATCGGATCGTTTGATTGTTGTATAATTCCAACATTTCTTGACGTGTGTGGATGTTATAAAATAAAAAAAATGTTGTGTATCCCATCAACTACAAATCTATTTTTTAAGCAAATTGTTATTCTCCAAAATAAAAATTTACATAATTAAAATATTATTATGCAACAAAAAAAAATTAATATTACAACGAATTTGGCCCATTTCCCACAGAAATAATTCCCAATTACTGTTACCATTGCTATACCTTTGGCAACGAGTTTGTTTACATAGCAGTGTGTGAAAGTATTTTCTCTCGATAGACGCACACTTGAGTAAGCGACCGTCCAAACAATTTACCAAAAAATTAGCATTGTCTTGTACGTCTATACTGAAAACTATAATTGTCTTTGATTATGGTTTTTGGGTGCCAATACGTCGAATTTTTTTTATTATATTTAGGCTTACATTTTTAAGAAGTGGATAAATCATCATTTAAAAAATTTTATTATCTAGAAATCTAAGCACTTTTAGTTAAAATGGGTAAAAAGCTATTTTGTAAAGAATCAAAATAAATAGTACCTTTGGAAGTTAAAAAGTGTTTTTGTTGCAAAGTAAATTTATAAAACGAATTTTTAAAAAATACAAAAAATTGCATTTTTTAAAGATTTTTATTCACAACTTTTTCTGAGGCAAGTTAGGTATGTGCATTGCTTTACAAAGAAAAAAGTTGACGTTAAAACCTTTAAAATAAGCCCAACCAGAAATAATTTCATTAAAATTTGAGACTGATGTGATTTTTAAATTTTTTTGTCGCTTTTTCTCTAATATCAGCATATTTTAATTCTTTAGAAAAAAGTATTTTATACATAAAACTTTCTCATAACGTTATTTTAATCTGCTGCCGCTATGGTTAAAGTAATTATTAAGGTAAATACTCTATTATACTCGTAACCATTTTAAATGCCACTGATGCAAGCCTGCAAGTTAAGGTTTTCTCGGCATACTTTGAATTAACATAAAGCACAACTGCAAGACCAACAATTTTATTAAACATTTTTAAAATAACAGAAAATTATGTTAAGAAAGAATAAAAGGATATTTTGTTAAAAACACAGGTCCACAAAAAAAGTGGTGTCTGGTAGGTGTCGGACTAAGATTTTCTGGCGTATTTTTTTGCCGTTGAACACAAATCTTAAGTCAAAATCGGGGGTCATACAGCAAAAAATCAAGAAAAGCCCAAAAAAACCGATTCTGTAGGTTTACCGGCAGAAACCTGCTACCACGGAATGTTTGGACTACGACTAGATAAACTATAAAATATTCAAAAAAATCCATAGAACAAAAAATTAAGCTTTCTTAATTGTTAATATAAAAAGTTATAAAAACATTTTTAATAAGATAAATAATCAAGGAGTCCAGAGTAATAACCTAAGAAAATTTTTTTTGGCTCACGTGTTCTTTTATTATAAATTATTTATATCATTTATTAATATCCCAAATTACTCAAAAATTGCACAAGAAAAATCCAAAAACAAAAAAAATATTTTTAATTTTTTTTCCATTGGTATACCTTGTGTCGTGTTCAGCGAAAAAAAATACACCAGAAAATCTTAGCCCGACACTCACCACTTTTTTTTGTGAACCTGTGAAATTATTTCAACCTTTGCTTCAATTTTGTTTTTGCAAAAAAATAAAGGTTTGGTAGAAAAATCATACTATTTAATTTTAAATAATCTTAATAGTAACAAATATACTCTCGACAATTTTTTCCTTTAGTAGACTTGTTCCATTATTTAAAATGTGAGATTTTGGTTTTGGTAAATTAAAACTAGGTAACCTATTACTGGGAACCACAAAATAGTTAATAGAAACAGATAAATGGTAAAAACAGTGTTGAAATACTAACGATACAAAATGATGTTTACACAGACATTCGCTTTGATTGGTCGCTTGTTATGGCGGAATTTTGTATTTTGTTTTTTATTATATAAAAACTAAATAACAATATTTAATATATTGTAAAAATAAAAATATTTTAATAAATTATAAATC
>JAHBCN010023739.1:0-12350 GCA_019359885.1 Listronotus oregonensis | reverse complement strand
CATGGCCGATGGCCCTTCGTCCTTCTAAAAAAGCACCGGGGGGGCCACGCGCACGGCAACAATTTACGCTTTTTTTGAGTTGCCTACCCACGCTGCCCAAATAACAATGTTAATTTTTTAGTACACAATACTACGGGGGGTAAAAGCAACGTAAAGCATAAGGTAGGATACCAAATACGATAGAAAAACAGAAGTAACCCAGCAATTACAATAAAATTTTGGGACCCTTTTTGCCAAAAATAAACTGCAAAAAAAATGAAAACCGACCTGATTAAGGTAAACAAACTAAATTATTAAAAACAAACCTAGGGAAAAAAACAACCGTGAAAGTCAATTCAATGTTTGCTTCAGTGATCCGTACCTATTACCGTACAGGACTTCCACGACCGCGAGATGATGTTAAATGTCTGTTTTTTTTGACATAATAAAATTACTGGCTTTGGCATATTATCCCTAAAAAGATGTTGCCTAGTATGGGGTGAACTTTTGTTTAAAAGTTAAATTCATTGTGCTGCTGTTTGCAAATGTTACGTGTTGAAATTTTTTTTTTAATGAACAAGATGTTGTTTGATATAATAAGTTTCAAGATACAATCTAACAGGGAAAGATAAATTACCATTATTACAAATTTTTAAATTCCTGTAAATATTTGTTGGCTTATCTGCTAATCAGTTAAGTTGAGTTTCCTGCAAAAATAGTTTTAATTGTTTAATTATTCATAAAACGTATTGAAATATTTCATAGGATTAAATAGCGTTAACAAAAATATGGAGTTTCTTTGTTATCTATAGATTTGTGCCAAAATAAGGCAAATGTTTATTATTTTAAACTATTTATGTAAAGAAAAAAGTAATCATCTATGATATAAACGTTATTTTTTTAAGGGCAATAATATTATGAACCAGGTGTTAAATATGCATAAAAAATAATATTATAAACTGGCCCAGATTACATAGGCTACTCCTTTATGTCAAAAACTTCTTAATTATGTTTAAATAGTAACACAATAAAAAAACCATACAGGCCTTCCGCGAGATAATCTCAAATATCTGTTTTTTTTTACATAAGAAAATTCTTGGCTTTGGCATATTGGCCCTTAATAAGCCTTTTTCCTCTGGAGACTTAAAAATATCCGCTAGGGGCAGCACCGGTAGGGGGGTACAAATAATTTAAATTCTGTATTGACAACAACGTAAAATGTACTGAACTAAAATCGAATTAACCGAAGATAATGTACTTGGGGCAAAATAAAATATTCAAAAACACAAGATAATCTTTTCCGGGACTTAAAACGATGGGTTGCAAGAAGTAGTTTACCCGTGTTAGGTAATTAAAATGTTTTAGTTAAAAGGTTAGTTTATTCATAAATCGTCTGTAACTTTATAGGATTTCTTTGCTTTTTTTGTACATTTTCTGGCTCGTTTTATACCACGAATCCAAAAAACTTTTATTTTATTAAAAACTGCTTTTAAAAAGCAAAAAAGCTTCTGTTTTAAATAAAAAAATTTTTGGAGTCGTGGTAGGATCGAACTCGGGAACTTCGTGCTGCATCATTTTCATTTTAAACAGACTTTATTATTTCAATTCATTTTTACATTGTTTACAAACTACAATTGTGTATTATATTATGTTGTATGTCATTTTCCACGGGTAGGACTTCCAGCCGTTGGAAGTCCTACTCCTTATATATCACGTTTGTCCCCGCACCTTCGTGCTGCGGGACAAACGTGATGAAGAGCCACCAGGACATTGTAGAGAAAAAGCAAGAAATCCTATAAACTTACAGGCTATTTATGAATTAACTGACCTTTTAACTAAGACATTTTTATTACCTAACGCAGGTAAACTACGACATGCAACCCATCGTTTTAAGTGCCGGAAAAGATTATCTTGTGTTTTTGAATATTTTAATTTTGCCCCAAATACATCATCTTCGGTTAATTCGATTTTAGTTCAGTACATTTTACGTTGTTGTCAATATAGAATTTAAATTATTTGTACCCCCCACCGGTGCTGCCCCTAGCGGATATTTTTTAAGTCTTCAGAAGAAAAAGGCTAATTTAGACGTTCCGCTGCCTTAGTATCGGGTAAACTTTTAATTAAGTTAAATTCATTGTGCTGCTGTTTGCAAATGTCATACGTGTGGCAAGTTTTTTTTAGTAGACAAGATTTTGTTTGATATAATAATCTTCAAGATACCATGTAACAGGGCAAGCATAAACTACCATTATTACTAACCTTAATCCATGTTAATACTCGGGGCTACTTTGCTAATCAGTTAAGTTGAGTTTCATGCAAAAATAGTGTAATTGTTTAATTCATTAAACTGACTGAAAAATTTTATAGGATAAAAAATAACAGCGTTAACAAAAATATGGATTTTCTTTGTTATCTATTGTGCCAAAATTAGGCAAATGTATATTATTGTAAACTATTTATGTAAAGAAAAAGGTAATAATTCATGGAATAAACGTTAGTTTTTTTTAAGGGCAATAACACTATGAACCAGGTGTTAAATATGTATAAAGAAATAATATTATAAACTGGTTTGCAATAACATAGGCTACCTAATTATGTTAAGAACTTATCAATTATGGTAAAATAGTAACACACTAAAAAATTTAAAAAAAAGTTACCAAAATTTTAACAATCTATTTTTAATCTTAAACTATCAGCAATGTTAAAATGTAAAATCTCTTTATTTATACCCGCATACATTTTTATTTATTAATTATTTGAAAAATTTTTAGTCTATTCAATTAAAATAGGTATTTTTAAGTTTATTCTCCCTCTGGTTATAATTTAAAGTTTGTATCATGTGAAGGTGCAACGGATGTATTATTATTACGTGTGCATACAACATCAACAAACGCAAATGTGTTATAATTACTTATAAAATTATATCATACCCTCCATTTCTCACGAGCAGTTTTTATCTACCCCTAATTTACTATTTAATTTTCAAGGGTGTTTGTCAAAATGTTTGTTACCCTGCATCCTGCATCATTAAACTTATTAATAATTTTTATTTCCTTTTTACAATTTAAATGGTCTTTGAGCTTTAGCTTGGTTTCCTTATATTTCAAAAAAATATATGTAATTATATTTAAATTCACTTCGTGTCTTTTATTAATTTAAATCTAAAACCGATTTTTTTAGAGATGTAATATTACTTAAACACGGTTAGCAAGAATTCCAATATATTAAATTAATAATGCAATTTTTTATACTATCTTGCCAAAAAAAATTACGGATCACTGCTTTTTTTATAAACAGTAATTGTGGACTCGCTTAATTTAAGATAAACCTAAACTCTTAAATAAGGCATACTTTATTATAATTTGTGTACTTTAAATTTTAAATATACCTTTTTTACTTGACACATCCTTTAAAAATACTAGCAAAGTCAGGAAGAATACTTCTTGTATTTTCTTAATTTTTTTTCTAGTATTTAAAATTTGTGAAAACCTCCTTACCTTAAATTGATATTATTTTTATTTTATAAAAATAGACATAACTTAAAGGTAATATAAATACTCCCTGGTCTTGCTTAATAAAAATAATATTACCCTACCTCAAATACAATCGGTTGAATTTGCAATTTTTGTTTACAACATATTTTTTAACTTGCTTAATAAACAGGACAACAGAACAAAGGACCTTTTTAGGCGCGCGCTGCACACAAGCGAAATTGGGAAAAACCGGCCATAAATCGGAAACAACTTTCGCAATTAAGGCCTATTCTGAGTATAATTTCATTATCTAGTTACCTGGGTATAATAAACAATCACCCTTTTATTTTTAGTCTTGTCACTTGCATAAATATTTTAGTTGAAAAGCTGATGTTCGTGGAGACTATTTCATTGTGATTCAAAAGCGCCTGAAAATTTAGTAATTTATATTCAGTTTTTCGGAAAAGTGTGGGTGAAAATTTTGTAAAGTAACTATGGAGCCTGGTGGTAAGTAGAATATTAAAAATAATATCTATTTAAAATATTTCTTTACGTTTTTTTATACTGGTGTTCTGAAAAGTTAACAATTATTTTTTTTTTAATTTCAATTTTTCACTTTTTGCTAAAGTAAAAGTATGATTTCCCGTAATTAAATTAGCTTTAAATTATTGTTTAATAAGTCCTTTGTAAGATCCCATCTTAAGTTGCTGCGATAATTTGCGATCTTGACGAGAAAATATTTTTAAAGATTTATGGTCTGGGTCCAAATTCGTATAAAATAGGTCCCAAACGCAAAAATAATTTTCTCCTACTAACTTAAAGAATAAATCAATTTTTATAAAATAAAACATTATTTTATAGAAAATTAAATAGAGAATTTAAAAAATTGCCATATGGGTTTAAAATTCAATATGGCGACAATTTTAAATGGCGAAATCTTATTAAAATATATTGTTTTAATTACATTGAACTAAGAATTAAAGAAACAGTTTTAACAATCATTCATGTAGTTTCAAAATATAAATTATAATCCAAACAGCTATTGATAATGTAGTTTTTTAGAATTAACATTCAATTCTTCAAGCTATGGTCTCAATTTTGGAAGATTTTTCTAATGTAATTTGAAGTACCATTGATTGCAAAGTATAATCTGTAGAAATATTATAAAGAGGAAAGATTTGTTTGTTTGAATTGAATAGGCCCGAAACTACAGGATCGATTTAAAAAATTATTTTACCATTAGAATCCTACATTATCCCCGATGAACCTAGGCTATTGCTAGTAATAAAATAATTAAAAAATTACAACTTATTTTTTCAGGGTCTGCAACAAAATCTGTTTTGTTTAAAAGAAGCAACTTGTCAATTGGTTAAGGATTTGTCAGTCCAAGGAAAGAATGGAGCAGTGTCGTTATTTGGCAGAAAAAGTGACCTCTACCATAGAGTTGAACGCTTGTCAGAAGGAGTCTTCAAAAGTCTTATATAAATCCATCGAGAAATATGACACAAAATGGTCAACAGCATCAAGAAATAAAACTGCATTTGAAAAAAAAATCGAGATTGGTTAAATGTTGAGTTGGAGTTTCTTCGTCAATGAATGAAGCTCAACCAGCCGAAATGCAGGATACAACTTCATCGAGTGAGGGAGGCCATTCACTGGATTTTTAGATTTGAGTGAACGATCAAAAAGAAGAAAGAACTGAACCGTTGCGAGCAGATCGAAGCCCGGAAGAACAGCATTTGCCGCTCAAATGAAGTTTAGGTTCGAAGGTAAACTGGATGAAGCAGATGTGTTAAATAATGTTGCATTCTCAACACCAACCCGTGCATCAAAATATAAAAATATCTTCAAAAAGAATGTGAAATACCATTTGCAGCGGACGAAGCCTTATCGCTTTTTGTAGAGGCTAAATTGACAAAATTTCAATATAATCTAATAAGAAATTCGTCAAAAAGCCATAAGTCAACTCTTTATCGTAATTATGAGTCCGTAACTGCCGAAAAAAGATGCTACCCAGAAAACCTAAACATTTCTGAAGATGTAGCTGAAGTGCCTCTTCAAAGTTTGCGGACATACATCTTTAAGGTTATTTGAGTCACTAAAAGAAGTTTTAAATTCTTTAAACCAAGAAAACCATAATAATTTACATTTAATTTGCAAATAGGGTGTGACGGGAGTTCTGGGGAGTCAATACAAACAGCAGTTTGTAGAGTCCAATATTTCAGATGCTAATACCTTTTTAACATCAATGGTGCCAATCCAGCTCATTAACGGGGACCCGAAATCAAAAGATAAGTTTGTATCTGGGAAAATCCCAGACCTTCCTCCACACGATTCTGTAGACCTCTTAGAGTCCAGTTTAGGCACGAAACAACAGAGCTATCAGTGAGGAAAAGCTATTTTGACCAACAAATTTCAGATTTGCAACCAACAAAGCTTGATATTCGGAAACAATGTATTTTTAAAATACATTTTATATTTTACAATGATAGATGGCAAATTGTGTAATGCTGTAACTGAAAATACTTGAACTCAGAGATGCTATTTGTGTAATCTAACATCCAAAGATTTTAACAATATCGAGAAGATTTTAAAACAGGAAATTTCTGACGAATCTAGATATCAATTTGGTTTGTCATCTTTACATGCTTGGATTCGTTTTTTTGAGTGTTTGTTGCATCTATCTTATAAGATGGAATTTAAGCAATGGCAAGCGCGAGGCCAGGAAAACAAAGAAAAACTTGCAAATGCCAAAAAACGAATCCAAGACTTATTTTTTAAAGAAATGGGACTATTGGTTGATAGACCAAAACCTGGTTTTAAGTACTAATGACGGCAACACTGCTCGCCGTTTTTTTGAGAATGCTGCTAAATCTTCAAACAGGCATTGATCAAGATTTGATATTTAGATTCAGAGTAATTTTATTAACAATTTCTAGTGGTTTTCATATAAAAATTGATAGTTTTAAGGACTACTGTCATGAGACGGCCAGAAAATTGTGAATTGTATCCGTGGTACATTATGCCAACTTCCGTCCATAAAATCTTAATGCACAGTTCTGATATAATATCATATTTTATGGTTCTAATTGGAAAACTTGGGAGGAAGCCCAGGAATCAAGAAACAAAGATATTAAAAGATTCAGAGAATTTCATGCACGGAAGTTTTCATGAAAACAAAACATGGAGGATATATTTTGTAATCTTTTAATATCTTCTGATCCTTTAATCTCCAATAGAAAAAATCATCTGCTAAAAAGCTTAAACAGTACCCTTCAAAAGTTTTAGCATTTTTTGATGAACCAAGAGTTTCTGCTGATGAAAGTGATAGTGAAGATATTGATTGATTTTAATTAGTAAGATAGGTTAGGTTTATTATTATTACAAAGTTATTGTTAAGTGAGGTCTGTATATACTTTACATACTTAAATATATTATTTAACATGTATTTTAAATTGCTCTTATTTTTACACAAAAAGTTAGTTATAAAATTAAATAGAACAAAAACAAACAAATCACAACTTTATTTAATTTATAATAAGCAATTTTATTAACCTCAGGTATATCAAAAGTCTTGTCATTTTGGATTTTATTTCAAAAATGTTCAGTTAAAAAGCGTTTATTTCAGCGCAGATTGAGTGGATTGAGGCACTTAACAGTGACAAAGGCAAGTCAATTTGGAAAAAATGCAGGATTAACTATCTCAATCCTACAATTCTGTTAAAATTTTACCTCTCTCTCTCGTTAAGTGCCTCAATCCAACTTCAATTCGAGCCGAAATAAACGCTCTTATTATGAATTTTAAACTCTTAACTGCTTAAATTGTTAAAATAATAACAGTCTAATAATAATAGTAACATTTTTCATAGAGTTTTATTTTTTAAGGAAATAGGTACTTACACAGCGCTTATGTAATGCAATAAATGAACCCAAGGGGAGGGGGGCTTTAAAAAATGTTTAGATGAACGTGTTATCTTAGTTTTAACATTTTCTTACGATTAAACATGTTTGTGATTCATATCAGCACTACTACTATTTATGGCCGGCTTTTCCCTGATTTTCGCCTGTGTGCGCTGGTCAAATAATTTAAAACCCCAAATTTTTTATTTTGACCAACCTATCCCTTGGGATCTTTAAGAGTCACGCATTGGCTGTTAAATATTTGTGGTAAAAATTATGTATAATTATTACCTCTAGTAAGGCTTTGTTTACTTCCAAAAATTTAAGTTGCCAAAAACAGGTATGTTGTAATCAGAACTGTTTAGTTGTTTTTTTATTATTTCCTATTTATTTCTTATCTCATCTTAAATGATTATTTTTAATCTGTTACCTTTTGTAATTAGCCCATGTTGGATATTAGTTATTCAATATTTTTAAGGATTATTCATATCCTATACCTATCCATAAACCTAAAGGTTTCTACGAAAGCGAGAAGGACCACGCCGGCCATCCCAATTTAGATTTTAAACTCTGAATTCAGACTTGAATCCCAAATTCAGACCTTTTTGTCTGAACTCACATTTTCCCTTTTTTAACTAATTTGGAGTTTAGTCTAAATTCAGAAAATAGAGTCTTAATTTTCAGTTTAAAGTTTAAATTCAGATATTAAAGTTTGAATTCATACATTAAAGTTTACAATCAGAGTTTAAAGTTTGAAATAAGAAAAAAATCATTTTAATTCGGCTTTAAATATATTTTTCCTATAGACGTGTTAAAAAATATTTTTTAACACTATCTAGATGCCTTCAAAATGTTACTTTAAAGCACTAGTGCCTTGAAGTAACATTTTAAAGCACTAGTGTTAAAAGTGAAATGTCAAATTTTGAAAGGTAACGTCAACGTTTATTTATTTACTTACATTTATATTAATTGTACAATTGAAACAACTTAAAAAACAAATTCCTTTTACAGTTCTAGCATTCTCCGTAAATAAGGTGGATCTGCTGCATTTGTTTTCACTGGGAAAAGTTTCTGATGATCATGTATGTGAATCATCAATAAAGTGCCAATATCTTCCAAGTAGTCAAGAGTCAACTGACAAAGCTCCTCCCGCAAAAGACACCAAAAATTCCTAAAATGGTAACTACTTTTATCAGAAGGTATTATCAGGTGCACATTTCAGAAACTGGTCAATCTGCGCTTTGCTCATAATCTTTGGTTTTTTAGGGCTGGTATCTCTTTCCTTGGCGCTTTAAATAAGCGATAATTTTAAAAATTACGGATATCCACGTCATTGTTTATGCGTAGCATAGCTTTGATCAATAAGTAAGTCCACCATAATGATGATGCTTTTCCAAATCTTCGCTTTTTTCTCAAAATACGCAAGGAATATATTTCCAGCAACACTTTTTTCCACATCAATTCATAAACCTATTGTAGGCAATATTATATTGTATACGATATTTCCTGGGCAGTAAATCCAGCGATGCTCTACTGGCCGCTTTATCTATTTTTTTTAAATGGATCGATCAACCAATTATTTTTTCCATTTCAAGTAAATATTAAGAAAAAACTAAAACGAGCTAAAACTAAATGATGTATCAAATTTAAAGTAAACATGTCTTAACGAACCAGCATCAACAACAGTTGTTAGAATTCAACTTCAATAATTTTTATATACCATGCTATAAAAATATATCTTCCAATATTAAAAATTTAAATTTTAACTGTTTTATTGCGTTTGTAGAAAAAGATTTTATGGATTTTGGAAGTAGTTTTAAGGACTCATGTCGTTTCAGACTGAGCAAAGCGAGTTCTGCAACCCAATGAGCCCCTCGCTTCGCTCATTCTGCAAATTCCCATTTTTGCCTTAAAATTGTACTTTTAAACTTACATCATAAATAACTATTATATTATAAAGTTGTTAAATTCATTTTAAAAAGAAACCAAGAAAGTGTCCAACGACACAAGGCAATGAAAATAGCTAGGTCGGATGTATTTTATTTTTTTAGGAAATAATTTGTTTTTTGTTATACCTATGCAAAATTTATATTTGTATGTTAAAAATATTAATACTTATTTTTTTTTCACTTTTTTTAAATTTTAATGATAATTGTGAGTGTTTCTCAATCATTTGAAAACTACATGGGACAAATTCAGCAAAAATGATATTAACTCTTTTATGGACAACAGACAAAACACGCGTGCGCATAAGATTTTACAGATGGCATCAAAACAATAAACAGGACCAAGTTTAACACTTTGTATTGATTTTATTTATAAAAAAAAGGTATAAGGTCCTGAGCCATATTATGATGACATGCTTTCCACAATTGACTTTAAAAGCTCTACCAAATTCAGCTAGTGTTGCGGAATGACAAAGTAGCGCAAAGTATTTGTATTTTTGTATCTTTAATTATACAATAAGCCCAACTAATATAACATATCTCATACTTGTAGAAAATCGAGTTACACCTAAATACAGGTATATATTTTACACATTTACATACGATTTCCGAAAAAATTAAGCCATGCAAATTCACACCTTTATACAAAGAAAGCCGAAACCAGTAATTATTTTTTTAATAGTGCCATGGTAATTTGTTAGCGCTTACACATGAATTTGTAACGAACGACGTAACTAATAACAGATAATGAATACATGTGCGTATTATTACACCTAAGAGCACTGTTTTGGGCTCCTTTATATTTTTATTGTATGTAGGAGTATTATCCCGTGTCAGCAGTTCTCAAACAGTTCCAGTCTTTTGGTTAATAAATGAGGTGATTTTGGCCCGCTTTGGTACTTATTTTGGTTGACTTACAAAACAATGGGATGATTGGTATGACTTGCCTACCTAATATACCGATAAGTATGTGGTGAATTTTAGCACATTATTTATTATGCCAAAATATATTATTTTAGCAAAAAGTATAGTAATTTACGTTACAAGGCCGGGAAATGGTCAATTAAAGTACAAGTCTAAATGTTTAAGGACAAGGCGACGGAGGAGCCGAGTCCGGAATTTCTAGACGAGTACTTTAATGACACTTGGTACAACGTTTTATTTCATACTGTTTTATTTTTTTTTAATAAGTAAATTAAAGTGTAAATATTCGGATAATATGAAGGTGTAAGTATTGTCGAAATAAGGTTATTAAGGTAAACGTAGCTACAATAATAAGTGTTGTTGATCTAGTTATCTTTAAATTGGTTGCTTACATTAACAAAATAGCTTGTTGATTGTCATTGTCTTTTTTGTTAGTTAAGCATCCCTTTGGATGCGAAAATTTTTCAAAAAGTTCTGAAGCGACAGCGAAATTTAGCCCGGCCAAGTCTTCTGGAAGATATTATAAAGAATATGAGATATTTTGTGAAAGGAGCAAAACTTACAATGTAGAGAAAACAGTCAACGAAAACATTATGTTGGCTTACTTCTTATATATGGTAAGTTTAATTAGCTTTAAAAAGAAATTATGGATGTTTACTAACTTTGTTGATTTTTTTTAGTCAAAAAAGTCCAGTAGTTCGACATTGTGGGCGAAATACTGTATGGTAAAATAAATGTTGATGGTCAATGAAAACGTAGATATCTTTGAAACCAATAGCTTTCCTAAAAAAAGAGTCTGTGGTTCATTAACCAAACCAGTCCAAGGTGCTAACTAGGGAAGAAATCGACAAATTTCTAAAGGAAGCACCGACAGAGACATTTTTGTTAATAAAGGTATTTTATTTTGTTTTACTAATTTTAATTTCACAAAAATGTTTTTACAGATATCTTTTAAGTTGAAAAAAAGTGAATGCCAAATTTTTATATTAAAATAATTTTTTAACTTCTACTAAACAATTCAAAGTGGGCATCTTAGAGAAAAACTGGGTTCCTAGCCACAAGTCTAGTTTGCATTAGATAAAATGTTTATAGATATTTTGTACTGTTTCAGGTTGTGGCACTGTTAGGCATATCTGAAGGGTGTAGAAGAAAAGAACTGTACAACCAATTCATGCGGATCTGCAAGACACGGGATCCCATAATTGTCAGCATCAACCACACCAAAACTTATGTTAAATGGGGGTTTAATGTAATTGAATAAAATTTTCTGCAAACCTTTCGTCAATATCGCAGGTTAAAGAAATCCTAGAAACTTTATTTAATGTTATGTTTAAAAAAATTATTTGGTAGTTTAAGGCTCTTTCGTACAGTACAGTACAAAAAAGATCGCAAATGATACTTACTGACATTTTCTTTAACTTCTTTGCACATACACGGTCTTCCTAAACCTTAATTAAACATTAAAGGGTGTAATTCCAACAAATGAAAGAATTTTGGGAAAACTTAGAAAGTCTATTTTGGGCCAAACCACAACTAACCGGACTTATTGGTATGCTTTACCCGGCTATTTGTTCCATACCAGTGACATAGAGCCCACACACACATGGTATACTTTACAACAAAAAACCCTTGTAAATGTATTATAAAATCCGCGAACTGATGTAAAATAATGCTGAGCTTCCAGTTATACTGCTCTGTCCTGGCTTCGCACTTAATTTCTTTAGAACTGTAGTATTTTTAGTTTTAATAAATATAACCCATGGCAATGGTTAATTCTCAAGATAAATAAATGGTATTGTTATTTTGAAAATAACAACTAACCTGGATTCGATAAAAGCAGTTAAAAACCAATAAGCAGTTAAAACAACAAAACAGTAATTGAAAAGAAATAAAGATGATATAAATTAGGTGGTATGTAAAAAAATCTCTTGAAAAATTTCCTTAACTTACTTTTGATTTTATTAAGGTATAGTTGTCGTCTTTAAGAAAAATTTTTGTCAATGAAACGGTAGAATTTTTCTTCCCCATTAAACTATTTTTTTAAGAAAATGCTATTACTCTCAAAATATATTAATTATTTACTTTTTTATCCTTAAAATGTTATTTTTTTTGAATTAGGACGTTTTTT
>JAHBCN010023738.1:0-12391 GCA_019359885.1 Listronotus oregonensis | reverse complement strand
ATTAGCATGTCTTTAAGAAACACCCTGTATAGAGGGTTTTAAAAATAGACGTAAGCTCATTTTATTAAACTAGAAAAAAAAAGTTCCTTATAAAAGGTTACCATTACCAAAAAAAAGGATCTTAAATTATATGCAATTACTGGGAAGATGTTATTTAAATGAAATAATAAAAAACATAGAAAAAATATTTTGCCCTTAATTATGTGTCGTAGATGAGCTAATAAGTAAATTTACCTTTTATTTTTAAGCGTTTCCCCGTTGTTGATTCGTGATTCGGCCTTTTTCCCTTTTTCCAATTCTTTCCTTTTTCTTCTTGGTTCCAAATGATAATTTCGTACGTAAAATTCACCAAATAGTACGATCATAAATAAGTTTTGCGGAACAAAAAGAAAGTTATAATTTTCGGGAAATTACAGTTAGTTTGGAAAGGCAGTTGCCCAAAAGGAGACCATTAAGAAAAAAAATTGAAGCTGAAATAAATAAATAAATAAAAATAAATATTTTATATATGTTTAACTTTTAAAAAACTAACTTTAAGTTAAATTTTTATCAAAAATATATTTTTTAAAGTTTTCTAAATATACCACAACCTTTCAAATTTTTTAATTAAAAAATCTGCTCAACAAAAAGATCGTACCATTTAATTTTTAAACCCATTTTCAAACTGCTGTAACTTTTATAAAAATTAACTTTTTTGAATATCTAAAACGGAGTTTAAAACCGCGTTTCTTCTACTTTAAGCTGTATTGCATTTAGTTTTAGTAACATGAATATTTTTTAATGTACAGGGTGATCCATAGAGTGCTGCAAAAAAACAAAAAATTCGAGGGTGTCCCATTTCCAGTATTAATTTTTTGGTCGTTATAATATGAGTTGTTACCAAGGTCATATCAATATCCCCTAAAAGCTTATACCAGTTTTTGAATTGAGGACCTCTGGCTTGCGATACACTTCTAAAGGTCAAATTTTGGTAATCAATTTTTTAAAAAGCTATAACTGGAAAATGAATTGACAGATTTCAACGAGATTTTTTTATGTCCTAAGCACTTTTCGATAGGTTATAATTTTATGAGTATACGGGGCCAAGAAATACCAAAAACGTAGCTGATTTAGAAATCCTAAAAATAGGGTAAATTATTGAACGCCAAAGAGACCATATGTGTGTTTTAAAAATGACCAAGTTAAAGTTTGTGTCAATATCTCGAAACGATTTCTACCGTTAATGGATTTATGCTGTTTAAGTGCCTGTAAACTTATTCAGCAAAAATTCGTCGTTATTATGACATTAGGTCTGAATGGTAGGAATTTCACCAACGTCTTAAAGTTTTAAACATTTTTAAACATAAATTAGGGTATTTGGTGTTATACACCATGATATACGGAGTGATCAACAAAGTGCTTTTAAATTTATTATGGTGTAACGGTTTAATTTTGTCGATGCTATGTTATGGTGAATGCGCGGGTAAATGGGAGAATTGCCTACAGCATTAAATTATTTTTTTAAATATTCGAGCTAATCTATCTTGGATGCGCGGACGAGTGGTTGGTTCGATTTTTATTTTCAACTGCTGCCTGTGCCATTTTGCATGGCGGCCGCTGGTGAAACGACATTGGTTTAATATTTTTACTGCGAATATCGTGGTCATCCGTATGGGATTTTTAATTTAAACCATCCATAATTTTTGCAAAGGCTCCAGTTTTGTTGTTGTGTGAATATTTTTAATAATTAATTAAAAAATTCTAATATGCTATTATAGGGGTCAAATATTCTTTATTTAGTGTAAAAGAAATACTTGATGAGTATTTATTTATTAATTACGTAATAATACCTAAAATAATTCAGATTTGTTTTGTTGGCTAATTTCTCAAAACAATGTTTTTTTAATTATGTCCCTTTTCAGCCGATGTGTCGATATATAAAGCTACTACGTTACTTTATACTAAATTCTGTTTGTACCATTTTTTTTATATTTGATTGGCCATGTATAAATTTCAAACTTTGGTTGTTTTTCTTAAACTGTGCTGTGCTTGGCAAGGAATGTTGGTTTATTGACTGTAAATTCTAATGTTAATTTTTTTTGTAAATTTCTAATGCTTTAAGGTTTAATTAATATTGATTATTATGCTCTTTTAATGAGTGTAGGGATGTTTTGTGTATATCGATTATCGATATGAGTGATATTGATTTATTAATTCTAGTAACTTAAAGTTTTTTTTGGTTATTCGTGTTATTCTTGTTGACAAATGTAAATTCTTTTTTTGTATGCTTAATAAAATTAAGAGGCAGGCATGCGCATTAATAAAATTCCTTTTCAATTTTATATAATCATAAATCAAGATCGGTATTAATCAAGAGAGTTTTTTTGGTAGTTTTTGGTTTTATTAAACATCAGTGATGTATGATTTGATTTTATACCTAATGAATGCGCAGAAACAGCTATGCCATTAGTAACCTATAATATTTTATTTTTAATGTCGTAAATTAATTTGTGGAAACAATTTTATTTATTTTTGGTATGTTCTGTCAACGACGATAGCACGAATGGCCTGTTGTTTGAATAGTTGTATTTAATTAATTGATTTAGTTGATTCTGTATTTTGAGGACTTGTATTATTGAATAGTTCTCCTTGGGCCTTCGGCCACTTCTTTTTGTTTTTTTTTTTTATCTGTAAATTTATTTAAGGCCCTCAGCCAATTCTTTCGTTAATTATTTTTTTTTATCCTGTAAATTTATTTAAGGCCCTCAGCCAATTCCTTCGTTAATTTTTTTTATCTGTAAATTTATTTATGGCCCTCAGCCGGTTTCTTTGTTTGTTGGTTTGCTTTGAGATTTAATAATGTACTTAAGGCCTTCAGCCAATTCTTCTGTTAGTTTATTTTTAATTTGGAAATGTATTTAAGGCCTTCAGCCATTTGCTTTGTTTTGTATTAAACTTTAATTTTTTTATGGTTCAAATTTTAATGCCTACCGATGTTTGTAGGGCCTCAAAATTCAAGTATAACTCAAAATTCAAGTTTAACTCCAAATTTGGATACTTTACCAGATTTACGTTCAAACTGACCTCCAAACTCAAGTTTGACTTCAAATTTACCTCAAATTTTACTCCGGGGTTGAGTCCAGACTCTGCAGACCACCCTTACCTGCCGTCAGGAAACAGGCTAAATCTTTAACAACTACTAATCCTTTTTTTTAATGTAATTTAAAAACTTAAACCATTTTCTTTTCTTTTTATGAAATTTAAATCCTCATGGGATTATTTTTAAATAAATGTAATTTGTTTTTTTAATCTTTTTGAGTTTTATTTAGCTCACCTGATACCAGAATAATTTGTATTATTATATTATTATTATTATTTTTTTCTTCTTCTCTTTAATGAGTATTGACCAAGTCAGTTTTCTTTAATGCTTATATGCTAACTTTTTTTGTTTTGTCGTGCACTGGTGTGTGATCGCCCAAGCAAGCTCCTATAACATCCGAGGAACTTTCAGTTCAGTAGTCCGTAAGAAAACTGGTGGCGCCATAACGAACTCACTATTCCTCACCCTAGCTGCGGGTAGGTTTGCACGCACACCTACAGCTTGCTTTGGCGTGAAGCTAACCTGTGCACAGGATAAATTTTGTATTAATTTTCTTACTTTTCCTTTTTGAGCAATTGGTGTGACTCATCATAGTCACACCAGTTTTTATATAAACACTGCTTTTAAAAAAAAAGTGCGTGGCAATGGTATTCATAATTACCGCAACATTAGGTACAGAACATGTTTTAGATTAATATTGTTAGGCTTGAAACTCTTTTTAGTACATTTCGGTGTCCAAAAACTTACCGCACTATATTTTTTAGTTGATTTTAGCTTAGTTTTGCCATTTTCAAAGAGTCGAATCCTCTACAAAAATCAAAAAAATATTTACTTGGTACATTAAATTTATCTATAGCAGCATTGCGTTTCTATAGCAACGATGGAATAATTCATTGTCATAAAAGAGTTTGTAAGTCAAACAAAACTTTTTGTCTTTTGTAGATGTAATTTGACACATATGATCCCTTTGGCTTTCAATAATTTACCCTATATTTAGGATTGCTAAATCAGCTACGTTTTTGATATGTGTTGTTGTATAAAATTATAACCTATCGAAAAGTGCTTAGGACATAAAAAATCTACATGAAATGAGCTTTCCGAATATGAAACACTCGTTAAAATCCGTCAATCCATTTTTCAGTAATAGCTTTTTAAAAAATTGATTACCAAAATTTGACGTTTAGAAGTGTATCGCAAGCCAGAGGTCCTCAATTCAAAAACTGGCAAAAACGTCTAGAGATATTGATATGACCTTGGTAATAACCCATATTATAACGACCAAAAAAAATACCACTGAAATGGGACACACTCGATTTTTTTGTTTTTTTGCAGCACTCTATTGATCATCCTGTACATCATGATAATATTCATGTTACTAAAACTAAATGCAATACAGCTTAAAGTAGAAGAAAAGCGGTTTTAAACTTCGTTTTAGATATTCAAAAAAGCTAATTTTTAAAAAAGTTACAGAGGCTTGAAAATGGGTCTAAAAATTAACCGGTACGATCTTTTTGTTGAGCAGTTTATTTAATACTTTAAAAAAATATTTAGTGTGACGTACTTGGTTTTGACGCCGGCGCGTAACCAAAAATGTCGTTCGGAGGCCCACTCTTAGCGTTAAATTAAAATTATAAATAATGGAGATAGAACTCTGGGGTTATAACTTTTTTTTTGAAAATTTCTCCTCTTCAGGGACTTTTGGCAATTTTCGTATCTCTTATAGTTTTTGAGTTATCATCAAAAATCAAAATGTTTTTTTTTTATTTTTGTTAATAACAATTGCAGTTTTTATTGGCAGAAAAAATGCTAAAAAAGCCTTTCTCAGATTTGCATTATGCGTCAAATGAGCTATCGGTCATATTTTTCGAAGCCTTCTAACTATTTTTGCAGAAAACACACTTCCCATATGGATTATTAGGTGTGATGGGTACAAACCGACTTTAAATTTGAATTCTGCCTATTACGGTGGAAACAATAAAACACAGAAAATCAGGAAGCGCCCAAAAATTTCCAAATCCAAAATAATCTATTTTTCTTATTTAGTAAATTTATGAATAAAATCGCTTTTTTATTTGTTCAGATATTAAGTAAATTTTACTCTTCTTTAGGATCTACAATTAACATTAAATAAACAATTTAAACTATAATTAACTATCTCCAATTTAGTTTTAACTAAAATAATGCGACGAAATCAAATTAGATAGGAAAATTAAATTAGACAGGTACATCTAATAACTTTAAATTAAATGTCATAAAGTATGTTAAAAGTAATTATCGAATTAAGTATGCTTTTTGACCTGCTAAAAAAAATCAAAATATAATTTTGTCAATATTTTATCCACATTAAGTAATTATACTCAAAAATAACTTTTTATACTAAACTGTTTTAAAAATGCGATACAAAAAATCAGTGAAACATAGTTAATTTACATTTTAACAATTACATTGATTTATCGCGAATTTTATATAAACAAAATACACTTATTGGCAAAAGTCTTGCACCCCCCAAAAAACTTTATTTTTACGTATACCCTAATGCTGCGGCTATGGCTATTAACTATTTAGAGATGATTTGCAAAGATGCCAAAAAAACGTCTCTTATTAGTGGAATTTTAATATCTTTTTTAATGCCTGTGTATTTTTACCTATATTTATCATTTTAGGTAGTTTACAACATACAAAGTAAACGGTCGCAAAATTGCCGGGACATAAAATTTCTGCATTTAATAGAGCCAGAATTATGGCTTTGTATCAAAAAGGTTTTTCCACACATCATAAAATCTGATCGCTTGAACGTAGTGCGAAGTTCTGTTGGTCGGACAATACCAGTCCAGGAAATTAAGCTCAAAAAATGGCAGAATCTCACAATTTTTTTGTCCTGCATCGATTTGCACAATAATTTAAAATTAAGCTTATCACACTCTCTACTTCAAATTCTGTATCATGCCTATGGGCGCTGACAACCCCTAATTGTTAAAATTTATTAAATATCATTTTAAATCTTAAGATGAGTAAAATGTGGTTTGGATTAGTTAAATATTGATTTTTTATGCTTTGGAATACAATTTCAGAATATTTTAACCATTTAAAAATCAACCCTTGTTAGAGCTTAAAGTAAAAAAAGATATTTACCCTATAAAATAATCACAAATCACAGTAACCATTGGAAAAAGTGTTTGGTATTAAACTTGTTGATTATTTCAATGGTTACTGTGATTTATTTCATATAGTAAATTGGTAATATTTTGATTTTTTAATAGCGAATATTTCAACAATGGATGAATAAATTATAGGAAACATATATATTTTTAAAAAGATAATTTTAGGCGCTATCTAATAAACACATAATATATTATAGGGTAATTCATTAAAAAAAGTATACAATAAGTCAAAAAGTTCACCGGTGATGCTCAATTGTTTCTTTAAATAACAAATTCGAACGGTTTGGATGATACCCTACAATTTTTATTTAATTTTTTTTCTATCTGGAAAAGTGTATTGTTTTAGAAGGAAGTTATGTTGCAAATACAGAAATCTAAATTAATAATATTTGTAAATTTGGTATAATAGTTTTAAATAAAGGATTTATTAACAAAGTGACAAAAAAATGTGCTAAAATCAGCTGTTGAGATTTTGAAAATATGAATTAAGGGGTTTTTGGGGATGCTGATTTTAAATCTGACAGAAAAAAATTATTTAAAATAAGCACTAATATACTTTTCCCAAAAATTCAAGTCATTTTTACCCCCCAAGACCTCACGCCAATGGTAAATAAAAGTGTTTACTGTGCCAAAACTTTTCTAGCATACAATCACCACCAAAATTTAAACAAAATAGCAATATTAATAACTGAGATACTAAGGCGTATCCATGAAAAGAGGGACACACTGTATAGTATATATATATATATATATATATATATATATATATATATATATATATATATATATATATATATATATATATATATATATATATATATATATATATATAATATAAAAAATAACATATGAAAAATACACTACTTTGTATTTCATCAAAGATAATACTACTACGGATAAGATGAACCATTCAATGCTATATTTTTGATACCCCTAATGGACTTTGGCTAACGCGAGCCGATGTCCATCGAGAGATTTTCGGGCTATCCTTGAACGAAAGTTAAACAGTGTTGCCGGCACTAAGGCCTTTACTATTGGCGTAATGAAACGCGATAGAAAAAACACAATTCGTTTAGCCGCCCTGCTTTCGCTACTTCGTGTTCCGAATAAGGTACAAGCGACAGACATTGGCAATGTCGCAACGGATTTGTTTCGCTGGGGCAGGGGTTACCGACTTAATTTTTTTAAAATTCTTAATCTTTTCTTTTTCTTTCTTTTTTTCTTTTTATACCAAGTTTACTCATTTTGTTACTTTATCTAGAGTTGTTATCTTTAATGTTTTTTAAATTTATTAAAACTGTTTAATAATAGCCGTTCCTTAAAATATTTAAACCTTTTTTGGCTTTTAATGTTTGATTCTTACTTGTAGATAGATAGCACTGATGATGGTTTTACAGAAAGAGCGCTCTGCTAGGATTTTGGTTTCAATAAAAATTTTGCATAAAAAACAAAGTTTCTTCATTCCCTCTAAAATTTATGTTTTGACAAATAACTTTTTAAAATTTGAACTTAATTACTTTTATTTCGTAACTGCCCAATAAAGTTATAAAAAGCCTTGTAAATTTTAAATATAACTAAATAAATGTAACCTATGTGTGCAATGTAGTTTTTGTTTGGAATAGTAAAAACTTTAAGTTTTTTTTTATAATACAAAAAAATACGTATGAATATAAAAAATAATTTTGTTTTTTTATTTAATTATAATTATTCAAATTATAATAATAACCCATTTATTGGGTTATATATAATAATTATATTGGGGAGTAAAAATGTCAACAAACGTCAATTATATATTATTGATCGGTGACACCTAGATATTAGACTGACGTAAATCTGTAATTTAGGGATTCTTATACGTAATATCTTGAAAAAATACACGTGCTAACTTTATCCTAAAATGACCTTTAAAGGTGCATAAATTGCGCGCTGTCTTTGTTTCCTAATGAAGGTTCTTTTTATTTCGAATTATAATAACACTAATTTCGCATTGTTGCATTTTGGAATACCTAACTATGTTTTCAAATAATTAGGTTAAAGTCTTTATAGGCCAACTAACAGAGCAGAAAATGTGCTCATTTTTATACTTAAATTTAGCCGAAAACAACCTGTGTCACCTTTTAAAAAACAGTTAAATAAAAGAAAACCCCAGATTTGTCCCCAGCGAATTTGTTTACAGTAATTGTTTAAACAATAAAAACTGTAAAAAATGGTATTTTTTTTAGTTTTTGCGTATAACTCAAGAACTATTAAAGATATCGCGATGGTGTCAATGGGACTATTTTAGAGTATTAAAAAACCTACAAAATGGTTTTTTAAAGAGCTTTTTTCGAGCAATCCCCGCCGAGAAAATCCGGAAAAACTCCAAAAATTGACTTTGCCTCAAAAAATTATATTAGTCGTTTAAATATTTAGGAGTAATTTTCCGAAAAATGATAGCTCATAATTTGTAGTTTAACTACGCAGAGAATGATTTTTGTCGGATTTATAGTTTTCGATTTGGGGCTCATCAAAAATTTAGGGGCTTTTTTTGCGAGGCTCACCGTTTTAAGGCGAATCAATATATTTTAATTCCGATAATACCGAACGGAGATATGATTTTTTTGAAAAAAGATGCATATTTGGAGTTTTTTCGGATTTTCTCGGCGAAAAATGCTCGAAGAAAGTTAACAATTACTCTAAACAAATTCGCTGAGGACAAAACCGGGGTTTTCATCTATTTGTCATGTTTTGACAGATGGTACAGGTTGTTTCTAGATAAATTTAAGTGTGCGAAAAAAATTCTATTACCGTTTGGTAAAACTCAATAGTACAGTCACCGAAGGGTTTCATCTCCGAACTCTTTGAGCCTGCATCAATTTTCGTGAAAATTGGTAAGTAGTTAGAGGGTGCCTCAAGTAACAAAAGTGACATAGTGGCGACATACGATTTTACCTTAGGGGTGGATGCAACCCCTTTTCGGGGGGCTCAAATTATTTAATCAAAAATAACCCCGGAAATTAACGATTCAAAATGTTAATTTTTCATGAAAAAATGCATGTTTTGAAACTGTTTTTTACAGATAATACCAAAACTATAGGTTTCTCAAAAAAAATGTCTCTACCAAAAAAAAAAGCTAACAAAAAAATATAAAAAAACGGTTTTTTAAATAACATTTAAGGCTTAATCTAAAGCGACCTTTAGCTATGTAAAAGTATCTTTTTTTTTCTAGTACTCCAACGCAAGTGTTCGAGGTAAAATAACGGGAAACCGATACATTTTTCGGAAAATATTTTTTTTCTACTAGCGTGTGGAAAGCAGCACTTTTAATAATAAAAATAATAAAAAAGTAAACCCTTGCAAATTTCCCACTTAAACAGGTACTTAAAATGTGTTTAATTCTGAAGTTTGACTTAGTATAATTCTATTATTGGCATAGTATTCTTTTATATGTACAAATTAGGTGGAAAATCAACGAAATATTCACTAAAAATTAATATTGTTTTAAAAACATTGTTTCAAACATCCTGGTATATATTAAACTTGCTTGTCAGATTTTTAGTTTTGACCGGTGCCGGTGTCCATAGTATAAAAGATCAAAGTTATTAAAAGTCATCGATAATTAAAAGTGTCTTTAGTACATTCTGATCAGTATCGTCGATTTTGAATAAAAAACGTTTCCCATGGAGTCTTCTGACGAGGAATTACCTGAATCCATTCTTAAAGCAGCCGAAATAGCAAATTTGGATTTGATGCCGTCCAAGTCGAAGCACAGGTACGAGAAAGAATATACAGCATTTACAAGCTGGTGTGGCGAGAAAAAAATCAAAAGTATGAAAGAAAAAGTTTTTATGGCATATTTCGCGGAACTTGCTAAAACATGTAAACCCAATACCTTATGGTCAAGGTATTCCATGTTAAAAAGGGTCATTCAGATCGAAAAGAACATGGATTTAAGCAAATATTTCAAAGTTACATCATTTTTGAAGAAGCAAAATGTGGGATTTAGACCCAAAAAGGCCAAAATTTTCTCGAAAGATGAAATAGCAAAATTTATTAATGATGTCTATCTAGCGATGAAGGTAGCTACAATTTTCGGACTAGCTGGTGCGTGTCGTCGAGGAGAATTGATGAAAATTAGCATTGATGATATTGACGATAAGGAGAATCTTTTAATTGTAAATATTCCAGACTCCAAAAACCATTCTAGCCGAAGTTTTGTCATTTCCGAGGAAATTGAAAATGGAAAATATCTAGCTTTGTATAGAAAGTATTCCAGTTTACGAAAGCCCGAAACACCACATAGAAGATTTTGTGTAATTACAAAAATTGGTTGTACTGTCCAGTGCATAGGAATAAATACTTTTGGCAAGATGCCCTCTGAAATAGCTGCCTATTTACGTCTTCCAAACCCAGAACTTTACACGGGACATAGCTTTCGCCGTTCAGCTACAATGTTAGCTAATTCTGTGAAGGCATAACGAATATTAAAAGACCTGGAGGTTGGAAGTCATTATCTGTTGCAGAAGGCTACCTAGAAAGCTCTACAAGTTTCAGGAAGGACTTATCAAACAAAATATTATCCCAAAATTCATCTACCTTTGAACACAGCAAAAAGGCCCATTGTACCGTCTTCTAGCAAGCAACAATGTGTCTCTGTTACCTGTAACGACGACTGGTTCAATTGCACCTCAACGGCAATTTCCAACTCCGCAACTCACCCACAACAACTTGCCTCTGCGATTCATTTGCAAAATGCTACCAACTGTTCTTTTACGATTAATGTTGTTAATAATAATAAGTAGTAATGGTAAAAATAAATATTATCTAATGGTTGTTTAGTTTGACTTTTTCCACACACTCGTAGAAAAAATGATGTACCTAACACGTACGGAAAGTGTCTTTTTCATCTTTGACGGCTTCTCCGACCTCCGCTTCGCGTCGTTCGTGTAACTGCCGTCGCGTGCGGAAAAGTATCACTTTCCGCACTTGTTAGGTAAATAACTATATAAAAACTTTTTAAAGTACATGCAAAGACCTTTAAAATGAGCTTAGAGCAGATTGCATTAAAACTTAGCGAGTTATGATGAAAATAAGACTTGGCTCTCGAATTAAAAAAAAAAGCAAAAAATTAAAACTACGCCACTTTCACCAAAATTGAAGTTATTAGAATTTCTTTAAGGATTTAATTATTTAGGTGTAGGTTATGAGCTCAAGAAGTTTGACTGGATTAGAATGGATTTTTTTTTTTTTAAAAAAGTACGATTTTTCATATATAAAATTTTTTAAATAAATTATTAAAGATTTTTTATTTTATAATAACTAAAATTATTTTTTGTAAAAAATAAAAATTATAAAATTTTTTTTTATTCGGTAATTTTATGTAAATAATTTTAAATTTTTTTCATAATCAGAAATAAATTATTAGTCATAAATGCATTATTGAAATGATTAAAGCTGCTTAAAAATATATTTTTTTATTGATTCAGGGTTTTTAAGAATTTAATAAAATTTATAATAAATAAATATTTTTTATATTTGGTAAAAACGATTTTAATGCACAAATAAAACGATTGAAGTTACTAATTTTTTTTAAATTTATTCAGGATAAGGGGTTTTTACTGGTTGAAAAATTAAAGGTAATCAATAAATTATATGATAAGCAGTAAACAAATTTTTAGTCTTATATTAATGACGATTTAATATTTCAGGGAGACAAAATTTCAAGATTTTTCGACTTAAGGGTGGTTTCTGAGGGTTGAAAATTGATGAATTTTTATAATACCTACCAGTTGCATTTGTGTAATGAACCTTTTTTAGCCATAATAATTTGGAATACTTGCTGTATAGGCTGTCAAGAGATAATAGGAATATAAAATAGTGTGGACGATACAAATTGGAACCCTACAAAGTAGGCGTGTCCTCCACCTACGAATTTGGTGCCTATCCAGCCATATGACCATACCGAAATGATGGTAGACATGGAGGAAGCTGATATGCCCTGTTTTCTTCTGAGAACGAAGAATACCTAAAAAATGTTTACAAGTAATTTAAAAAGGTTGATCCAATTTTAGGTCTACTAATAATTGTTACTTTATTATTATTGTTACAGGGGGTATCCAATTAGGGCTGACGGAGCCAAATGCATGAGATGACACATTTTTTTAAAAACATC